>CM040189.1:37368862-37576362 GCA_022606455.1 Callitettix versicolor | reverse complement strand
TTATTTTAATTACGATAATTTGTTCGAAAACATGACAAATAATAAAGCTAGTTTTACTACCTGAAACTTATTATAGGCTATCAGCTGTTCAATGAAATCAGCTGATGATTACGAATTAATAAAAAACAACAACTGACTTTTACTATTACATATTTACCAAAATTAAATTAACGATTAGTTTCATATACTTACATCGGTTAAATTTTTTCGCAGTTTCAGTAGTGTAGTGGTTATCACGTGCGCCTCACATGCGCAAGGTCCCAGGACGGAAACACAGACAATTTTAATGATGACTAATTTAATATAAGATTTGCGACGCGCAAAGTATACTATTATATATCTGTATAAATTTGTGTACCTCTCATCACGCAAAATGCAACATCACAATCAGCCCTAAAACAAGATGCATTATTAAACCAAATCTGCAGGATTTTTTTGAGAAAAGTGTGATTAAAAAATATAAAACGATTTGGGCCAAAAAACCCCCACTATTTTTTTTTGCTTAACATTTATATTTTATGCCAATGTCAGTTAGACTAGAAGCACAACAAACTTGAGATGCACAGTTCAGAGGCGCAGCAGACTGACCGGTGCCTTAACCACATATACCAAAGATATAGGCCTAAACAAAAAACAAGAACATACATTTATGTACCTATATATAATTTTTACGACCCCATAAAATATACTTTAGAATCTAAAAGTCAGAATAGGCGCTCATTTCAAGGCCCCGGGTCTTACCATGATGGCCGCTCCAATAGATAATTTTGAACAGAAATTCGCTAACGAAGACTAAGAAAAAAATTTCGCTTTTCACGTGAATTTATTTCAGTAATGTAAATGTATTTCATTTAAAGTTTAGTACAGTACCTTAAATACATTTCATGTGGTACAAACATTTTAGCACAACGATAGGATGACCAATAACGCAAAGCTCCACAAAACATATTGTTTTAGTACTTTTGCTACGTTCTGAGTAATACATTTCTCCCCGATAAATTCTGTCCTGATTTTGAGAAAAAGAATTTTCACGTTTCTGTCATGCTCGTTGCATTGTAAATATAAATACGCAATCAACGAGAAACGTTTTTTTTGTTAAGCGATTTTTTAAAATAAAAAACTTGTTTTTATCGCAATTTGTGATAAAACGAAGTTTATAACTATGATATTAGTTCGTATGAATCTTCGATTTGGTAATTATAAAACTAGATTTTTCTTTTGAGCATTGTATTGAATTCTTTTCGGAAATTACCATAAGAGCCTAAGATTTTTTTTATCACACGAAATCCCAAATTACTATTTTATCAAACATTTTCTAACATTACTGTTTTTGAATGTTAAATAAAATTAAAAACTTATTCAACAACTTATTAAAGCCACGTTATAACAACTTATTCAAGCCACGTTATTATTTATTATAATAACGGTTGGATGGACTAAAACTGACACAGGAAAATACGAGGGAAAGGTGTCTATTGCTTATTGCAATTGGATTAGGACAAAAAACTCATTCAACAACTTATTCAAGCCGCGTTATAACAACTTATTCAAGCCACGTTATTATTATTTATTATAATAACGGTTGGATAGACTAAAATTGACACTGGAAAATACGAGACAAAGGTGTATATTGCTTATTGCAATTGGATTAGGACAAAAAACTCATTCAACAACTTATTTAAGCCGCGTTATAACAACTTATTCAAGCCACGTTATTATTATTTATTATAATAACAGTTGGATAGACTACAATTGACACAGGAAAATACGATGGAAAGGTGTCTATTGCTTATTGCAATTGGATTAGGACAAAAAACTCATTCAACAACTTATTCAAGCCACGTTATTATTATTTATTATAATAATGGTTGGACAGACTAAAATTGACACAGGAAAATACGATGGAAAGGTGTCTATTGCTTATTGCAATTGGATTAGGACAAAAAACTCATTCAACAACTTATTCAAGCCACGTTATAACAACTTATTCAAGCCATGTTATTATTATTTATTATAATAATGGTTGGAAAGACTAAAATTGA
This sequence comes from Callitettix versicolor, assembly GCA_022606455.1. NCBI lineage: Eukaryota > Metazoa > Arthropoda > Insecta > Hemiptera > Cercopidae > Callitettix > Callitettix versicolor. The sequence continues at coordinate 37,574,320 of CM040189.1, read as the reverse complement.
CACAGGAAAATATGATGGAAAGGTGTCTATTGCTTATTGCAATTGGATTAGGACAAAAAACTCATTCAACAACTTATTCAAGCCACGTTATAACAACTTATTCAAGCCATGTTATTATTATTTATTATAATAACGGTTCTATTGATTATTATAATTGCTATTATTCTATTGCTATTATTATTGCTTATTGCTATTGGATCAGGACAGTATTTTCCGCTAACAGTTTGTAAGGTAATGGGTTTTTTTTAAAAAAAAGGTAAGAAAAGTCGAAAACTAGAAATTATTTAACAAACCACGTAATAACTGGAGGCAGTTCTTTAACTCTAAAAATTAAATTCCAGTTTCGTTTAAAGTATACCTAGTCAAATCGTTAAACAGTCAGTTTAATGAACTTCAGTTTGAATTTAAGATCAGGAGGTGACAAAAGTTTTCACTGTTATTTATTTCCGAACCAGCGCCGACTGACGCACTACATATTTAATCGCGAAGTATAAAACTTTACAACGAAATGATAGCCTTGACAGCGATTTAAAATTTATACCTGGTAAAATATTCAGGTGTGAGAAGGGGACCAATAAGCGTTGAGAATCCATTAATTAAATACGATTTGACGGAATTAATTAACACTTCACATTTGTTCACTAATGAATTTCTACTGCAAAATAAGCTATTTTAGTGGTCATCATAGTAATATACAGAATAGTCACTAAACGTATCAGGGCTCACCATACATTTCACAAACATAAATTAGTCTCGTCGTGAAGGTGGTGAATGTCCAACAATACCTTATAGCCGCCATGCTTATTTTCGTTTTTCAATAGAATTCTAAAACTTTCAGATTTTCAAAGAAAAATACAAACTATTTAGGCTTTATACATTTTTTTAATGGTATGGAATATTCGCCATTCTGAAACACTTAAACAGATTTCACCGGTGTCCTAGATATTTTTATTTTGCACGTACAAATCAAACCAACATTGCAAACAGTAAAATGGCAACATAAGATATTTTGAAGATTTGTTGAAAAAGATATAAAATCTGGCTTTATATTAGGAAGTATTTCAATCTTTCAAAATTGTAAAGCGTTTTTCAGGGAAATCAAGGTAAAAGACTGTAAAAACTCGACTGTTGAAGTTTGGAAAGTTAAAATCGAAAAGCTATGATTGGTTCTTTAAAAAAAAACGAAACGTTCGCAGAGTAAGAGAAAAACTATAAAGGCTTGTACAGATTGAAGGTTTTTTTGCCACTGCAACATTGAAGAGAAGCACCGTAAACAAAGTGCAGTCACTGTTAATTATTAATGTTTAGCTAATTTCCGTTCAAAAGTGAGCTATTTGAGCTGCCGTTATGGTAAAACGTAGACTGGATGTTACAGACTAAAGAAATTTAATTTAAAGGCGGTCAGGGTTTGTATTTTCGTATTTTCAATGTAATTTAAAAGGTTCAACTGCTAGTGTATGAATATTTTAATATAAGGAAGTGAGCACTATAATACACTGATTATGACAGTCAAATCAGAATTTCAAAAAAAAATTAAGATAAACAATTACTTTCGGAAATTTGCTCCCAACACGTCAGCGATAGCGACTGTGTGCATCCATTAATTTACATCAAGTCAAAATGTACTTTCGTCGGTTATAATTAAAGTAAATTTTTATGTAAAACCAAAAGTGCTTTTATCGTTATTAATATTTTGAAGTGTTTAATAGATATTAAATATTTAAATAAAACTTATTTAATATAAATTATGAATATATATATATATATATATATATATATATATATATATATACATATGTGTGTGTGTGTGTGTGTGTGTGTGTGTGTGTGTGTGTGTGTGTAATCCGCTGGTCCGCTGTTGACACTTGCTAAAATTACATTCAAGCAATTGAACCTAACACGCGATTTTTTTACATATTTATTAAAAAAAAAATAAATACAAATTATACATCATTTTATAGAGGAGATTATGGACTGTAAAGTAGAATAAAAAATAAAATTTTTTTTTTTTTTCAATTTTAGGGAAGTTTTGCCAACAATATAAAAGGTAAGCTAATGAGCTCATACCTCATTTATAGAAACTATACATTTTCTCCTTTTAATTGATTAAAAGTTGAACTAAAATAATATTTATCTCATTCATAATTATAAGAACCATAATAGCAGTGTCATCAAATAATTGACCAGGAAGTTGAACGGGATTTGAAATCAACCTAATTTCATTAATCTCATTAATTACGGTCAACTAATTAATACTAGTACATTTACGATACACTAGATTGTTTTGAATTTTCAAACATGACAAGGGTTTCAGCAACATATTTCAACAAATTTTTAGAAAGTGAACTCGATTTTTTTACATTTTCAGGTTTAAAGAAATGGAACTGGAATTTGTTTTGAAGAAAGCGACCTTGTTTGTGTATATTACATGCTTTAATTGAATGCTAGAAACTTTGTGTAAAGTTTTTAATATTACATGCTGTAAAAAAGTCTTGCGTAGATTAAAATACTTTTAAACTTAAAAAAGGTGGATAGTTAGAAAAACCAACATGTTACGAACTTACAAAGAGCACGGTTAAGGTTGAAATAGTAAACAAGATAAAGAATAAACCGAAACTACTAAAGAAGTCTTTGAAAACAACAGAATACCAACTTTGTACTTTCTTTAACAATGTAAAGCCCTCAAAGCAGCTGAGCAAATACGCCATCATTCTCATCTTAAGCAATAAGTATGATAATAGTATTTATTGCTATTGTCCTTATGTCATAACATAATTGAATTTGTTCGTATCAATATTTAGCTAATTTCCATTGGAAAATGAGCAATATATATATATATGTATATATATATGTAGTAGTAGTGTGTGTGTGTGTGTGTGTGTGTGTGTGTGTGTGTGTGTGTGTGTGTGTGTGTGTGTTAGTAATCTAACGTTTGCAATTTTGGTCAGATTATTTTTCAAACTTGGTACAAAAATCGATATCAACTAAGAGAACTTTTTAACAGATGGTTAACAATTGTACGTACATATAGGCTATAAAAGGGAATAATTTATCCTATATGCAAAACAATGTACGTTTTTACACCAAGTATTCACACAAATAATAACAGCACGCATATTTCTCGCTGCCAAGATGGAAGCTAATTCTCAAAAATAATTTCTATTTCTTTCTTTTTTCGTAAATCTGATATCCAACATAATTAGCATTAAAATATTCTGACTGATAATTTAAAATGCAAATTATTCATATTTCAACGCTGATTGTTACGGTGAACCAGTTTTTTAACAATATATAATTGATGATTTAAAATGGCCGACATTTTCTAACTATTGAACGGATTTTGCTTGGGAACGAATATGTCCAAGATATTTCAAAAAATATATTTTTAAGTTGTTTGAATCGAATCGGACTAAAATTGCAAATATGGAGTGCGTATAGGTTATATATTTTAATGATATTTTTTGGTTAACCCAATAGAAAGATTGATGTTAGAATTATAAATCGTTATTGACTTATTTTATTTAAAGTTACAGAATAATAAATACACAGACTTAGATAATGACTCATAATTTTTAAAAAGGCTTAAAGTGTCATGAAATATGAAGTAACTATATATAGTAAAGATAAAACCTGTAATAACATAGTTTGGTTAAGGTATCTTAAGATTATGAAAATAACAGTTGACTATTGAATTGTATCGATAGTTTACATGAGTTACGTATAGGCCATAGATAGACCATTGAAAATGAGTTTTATGAAAAAAATAATGAAACGCAAAAGGCCGATGATATGGCACAATCAAAAAAGGCAACGTGTTGGTAAAATAATTAGCTGAGTTTTGGAATGGTCTACTGAATGTGTAGAAAGAAAATAATAGAGTTCAGAAAAAAATTATTGTTGATTGAAACACAAATAATATATATTAGAATAAATAAGATTAAAAAGTAAAAAGAAATATATAAAAATAAGGAGAATGTAATAATAAGCAAACTTAAAGTAACTTTAAATAAACTGGGCTACAAAGGAAATGCTTCAAAAATCAAACATAACTGTATTTTAATTGTAAATATTACAACAAAAAAAACAAATCAATTAATTTTGTAAAAATAACTATAAGTTTTGTGAGTTTTTAAAATTTAGACATAAATTATTAAACTTTGATAACTTAAACTTTAAAGTATTCGATTAGGAGGGAGTATACTTTGAAAATTTGGTATGTATTAATAATATTTGGTAAATATGTAGTGTAGATTGTTTTTCATTTTTCCGTGAGGTTTTTGCTAAAACGCTTTATTATATGCCCAAAAGCAATAATCCAAAATACAAAAGCACGACAAGTAAGGGAAGTACGATAAATCCGAAAATAAAAATGTTCAGCGTAACCTCAAAATTGATACCGCGCGAAAGTGGGTGAAAGTGCGAAAAGTGATACGTATTTTTGATCACTAAAAAAGATAAAGAAATGCATTTTTTAAGTACTGAAGGATCTGTTTGACGCGGTTGTTAGGTGAAAAACCAATTTGATTAAACTGATGTCATTTTAACAACGTTTTCACTACTAGAACGAGCAAATTAATAAATATTAAGTATTAAGTATGCACTCTATTAGAATGTTATAACGCGCATGAGCTGTAACTCAGTGTAGTAAATGAAGTATGTTCTATGCAATGTAAACAGCAATGACGTCACAATATAATTCCGTAAAAAACAGTCTAAAATAATTATAAACATTGCAAAAATATTGTTTTGAAATTATATATATATATATATATATATATAAACTATTTTTTTGGCTTAAAAACTTTTCCGACGTTTTCCGATTTCTAGCTTCCATTTATCTCTGTCATGACATAGATCTTGATCCAATCATCTCTCTCTCTCTCTTTCTCTTTCTCTCCTCCCCTCTCTCTCTCCCATATCAATTCCTTCTCTCCAACTTTGTTTCGGTCTTCCTCTTTTTTGCAACCATGTGGTTTCCATTTTATAATCGATTTGGAAAGTCGATTTTCGTCCATCCTTTGGACATGACCAAACCATCGGAGTTGTTTTGTCTTGATGTCGCCTAAAACGGTATGCTTCACATCCATGATTTAAAGATTCCTAATTTTTTTCTTTTCCTGTTTCGACCGACCTACAGCTCTTCGCCAATAGTACATTTCTGTAGTTTCAAGATATTTTTCTGTTTTTTGTTTCCAGCTGTCATACTTCGCTCTCATATGAGAATATACTTTTTATAATTGAATTATATATTCTATGTGTATTTATTTTCGATATCTGTTGATCCCATATGATGTTGTTCAGTACCCTTATTGCTCTTCTTCCCAACGTGTTTCATTCTGTTATCGCTGTGTCCAAGAGTCCATAGTAATTGTCACATCTTGATCTGTGTGCCAAATAAAAATTTCTGCTCTGCGCTTCAATGCATGTGCACTCCGTTTTGTTTATTTTTAAATTTTAACTACATATTAAAAAAATCATCCAGAGGTAAACAAATCGACGCTAATTTTAACGTCTCCTGTTTATTTGTTATTAGCCTCATCATGGTGGCCACCCTAATAGTCCATTTTCAAATGGAAATTCACATTTCACAAAAAACAAGTCAATCAATGACAGTAAAATGTGGCAACAATTGGTTTTATAGGCAGGTGTTTAACCAAAGATTTGTTAAACTATTACAATTTTATATTCATCAAATAAAATTGTCTGGCAAATCGCTGGTATTTACCTAGTCCAGTGCCATAGTCTATAAATAACAATACAACAACCATCTAACAATGAACGTTAACAGCTGATCGAGAGAATACACATGCACTTGTAAAGGAAGTAATTTCATGGAAACTGTCAGAGGTGGGGTTTTCCTGTCTTTCGCTTAATATGTCTGCCGATAAAATGAACAGAAATCTTCCTTACTACATTTTATCTGAAGGAGTATTAATGCGATGCTTGAAATGAAAATACAAGCCTTATACGAAAGTAAACAACAAAGTAACAATAAAAATTTTAAGCGGATTAATTAATTAATCAGTATCAGGTGTTCCACGCTCGACGATTTATTTAGTTTAGTGAAATTATACAGTGTAACAAAACACAATGTTATACATACAGTATTAGACAAAGCGAATTTATGTATGCAACTATTGAGCGAAGAGTACTTCATAATAATAATTAACAGTACATTGTAGCATACAGTTCAGACTACACCATACGTTACCTAATGTAAAAACAACAATTTCTGTTATTAAAATAAAAATAAGAAATATGTATCATGTTTTATCTTCCTTTTTTATTTTAATTACAGTAATTTGTTCGAAATTACGTCAAATTAACATAGCTAGTTTTTTAACAACATAACCTGAAACTTATTACAGCCTGTCAGCTCTTCTATGAAATCAGGTCATCTTTACGGATTAATATATAACAACTGATCTTTTAATAGAACTACCAAAATTAAATTAACAGTTCATTTCATATAGCCTAATTAAATCGGTCAATTATCTTTGTAGTTTCCTTAATATAGTGGTTATCGCGTGTGTTTCACAAGCGCAAGGTTCCAGGTTTGATTCCGGCGGAAACTCAGAAATTTTTAATTATATTATTAATTTAATATGGGACTGTTATATATCAATATAAATATGTTCCTCGCATCACAGGCCCAGCAAAATCCTACATCAAAACCTGCCCACGTAAACATGATTCACGTTAAATAGCTATCTATAAAAATATTACTATTATCCTTGAGTAATTTATGGTATGACACAAATGAGTAATTTTCCAGTTTTATTATTTTCAAAAGTAACAAGTAATTTGTCTCTTTTGATTCAAATTTCTTGCACTAACATGATTCTAAAACATTTTTACAGTTAGTTTTGGAAACATAACAGCTAGAACTAATAAATTTCACTTTTATATGATTCGTTACAACAATTTTTAAGATTTAAATAACTGATGTCGAATTTAATTTTTTTTTACAAATCCCACTAATAAATATACCTATTACAAAAAGATTTTCCATTACAAATATATCTATTACAAACCCTCACTTATCAAACCTCTATACCTCCAGCGTTTCGAAACCTTAAGTTACAAATTCTGTTACAAAACCTCACTGTCAAACTTCTATGTTTACATAGAATCCTTCTTTTCAAAAACTTAAGTTACAAAACCTCATTATCAAACCTCTATACCTCCAGCGTTTCAAAAACTTAAGTTACAAATTCTGTTACAAAACCTCATTATCAAACTTCTATGTTTACATGGAATCCTTCTTTTCAAAAACTTAAGTTACAATCTCTGTTACAAAAAACACATTTATCAAATCTATATTTATAAATTCTTCGTTACAAAACCTTAAACTTTCCACTTTCCATTTTGTATTAAATCAAATTTCTTGAATCTCTGTCTACAAATCCTCTGTTTAAAAACTTTAAATACAAATTCTGTTACAAAACATCGTTTATCAGACCTTATTTATATATCCTTTTTTTTTCAAAATATTAAGTTTTAATTTCTATGACTGGACTACATTTATCAAGCCTGTATGTATAAAAATTACCTTCTTTCAAAGCCTTAAGTTAAAAACTCTGTTCCAAAACCTCATTATCAAACCTCTATGTACAAATACTTCTTTTAAAAAAGTTAAAATCTCTGTTATAAAAACACATTTATTAAATCTCTATTTATAAATCGTTCTTTACAAAACCTTAACTTACACACTCTGTTACAAGACCTCCTATTTGAGCTCTGCATAATAAATACATTTTTTAAAACCATAATAAAAAAAATTGACTACAAATCCCATAAAATCTTATTTTACAAATAGAACAACCTCTCGTTAGAAGGCTTCGTTATGAATTCTCATAGACAAACATCTTGTTCAAATCCCATGTTAAAAATTTTTGTACACAAAATTTTTCTTTGCGATATCAAGTTAATCTATCTCTCTCTTTCTAATCCTTTGTTTATAGTACATTCCGTTAAAAGCTGTAAGTGTCTCAAAACAAACACTTCCGTTCATCCTGCCTTGAAGAAGTTCAGTGTAAGAAACTAGATAAAACAGTGCTTCTGCAAAGCCACGTTCCAACTGATTAACTCCACTAGACGTTAAGTTATAGAATAGTTGCAATGAAATTATAAACTTTAGACCACAAAACTTAAACAATGTTTCCGTTAGCCACTTCGGAATTGTAACTTGAGAATTTATAACCGTTGAAGTAATAAATTGTTAATTCGGTCAGTTTATTAGAACTATTAGTTTCTCTAGAGACAAACACTTACATATTATACAGTTAAAACAGTGCTGTACGTGAACAAATGTATTATGTTTGTGTTTATAATTTGCACCAATTTAAAAAACTAACACTAGGGTCCGATTTTCAAAACTGTTTCCGCTATAAATGTATAAATGGCAACTACTAGGTTCATTTTTGTGAAATATGAAAATTTGTAATACTCATTTAGGCACATTTGAAATTTTAACACCTTAAAGATCATTGAAAAAAATCTAATTTTCGTAATGGTCTTTTGACTTTTGACTAAATTTTTCTTAAGTGTAGAAATTAAAATACGCAAACATAATATATTTGTGTTACGCAATAAAAATGTCTCGAAATTTACAAGCATTGACAAAAAACAAAAATAATGAATCAAAATGGTTTAACATTTTAAAATTGGCTTAAAAAATTGTTTTAAGCACAGTATTGCACTTGAGTAAATCTAGAAAATCATGAAACCTTCGTCTAGTTGGTTTTATATTTCTACTAAAAACTGTAACAACGTTCACGTGTTAGGCCGGACGGACACCAAATGCGGGACGGAGTTGCGTTGAACGGAGTGGAATGGAAATGGAGGACAACCTAAAACAGAATTCAATCAGTTTAAAGAACGCGTTTGTATCCTTGAAATATACATATTTAGGCCTACTGTAATGAAGATTCTAGGGCACTATTACTATATTTAAAAACCGTAACCTAGGTAACGAGAAATAATAAGTTTAAAGGCGTGATGGGGAAGCTGAGTCAGCTTTAAAACCGACCTAGACAGAACGAAGCTACGCGGAGTGGAGCCCAGCGTTGCCGTTTGATTCCACTCAGCTCCGTTACGCTTTCAGTGGTCAGACTTACTTACATTAAAAGCAATAGGTTAGGTTTTGATTGCGTAGTCTGTTCTGCTTCACATTTGGCAGAGCCAATTTTGACTAAATTTATTTTAAATCTTTTATCTCAATCTTATCTTAAATTTACAAGTCTTTATCTTAATCTTTTTGTCTCTAAAAATTACCTGATCTTACTAAAACCATATCTACAATGCAGTGAATGACTAAAGAACTACACGAAATATAGTAATAAATAGATTCATTTCGTTAATAAATACCTTAAGGGTATTCCTACAGAACGATGAATGCTTTTAAGTGTCTTTTAAATAACTTATGTAGAGAACATAATGTATTCAATGGAAAATGTTTGGTTTTTACGTTTTGTTTACAGTCATGTAAAATCTTGGAAAATTGATGGATATGTAAAATAACAAAGGTTTGCATGAATAAAAATAACTTTTAATTTAATAATGATTATTATAAATTAAATTGATAATACTGCTATTAGTATCTGTCTGTGTTGATGCCAATTTTGCATCTGGATGAATTTAGTGGCCAGGAGTTTTTGAACTTAATTCCATCAAATTTACTCATGACATTCAATTGAAAAACAGCTTAACTGGCATAGACGTAGTCGGCTCAACTTTCTGTTCTTCGGAACCTGAAGTCGACGGCCTGATGTGTCGTTACAGCATAGACAGGAGAGGAACTAAATAAGTTATCGGCTCAACACGCCGGTATAACCCCAAAGGAAGGAATGACTATCGGCTCAGCACGCCGGTATAGTCCACGGATGTACAGTCAGCTCAACACGCCGGTACCGCAATAGGATAGGTCGATCGGTAGGTAGAGTTCGGGCCGGAGTAGGTTATCGGCTCAGCACGCCGGTATGTCCACGGATGTACAGTCGGCTCAACACGCCGGTACCGCACTAGGATAGGTCGATCGGTAAGTGGAGTTCGGGCCGGAGTAGGTTATCGGCTCAGCACGCCGGTATAGTCCACGGATGTACAGCCGGTTCAACACGCCGGTACCGCACTAGGATAGGTCGGTAGGTTGGTAGGGTTCAGGCCGGAGTAGGTTATCGGCTCAGCACGCCGGTATAGTCCACGGATATACAGTCGGCTCAACAGGCCGGTACCGCACTAGGATAGGTCGGTAGGGTTCGGGCCGAAGTAGGTTATCGGCTCAGCACGCCGGTATAACCCCAGAGGAAGGTATGACCATCGGCTCAGCACGCCGGTATAGTCCACGGATGTACAGTCGGCTCAACACGCCGGTACCGCACTAGGATAGGAAGGTAGGGAGGGTTTGGGCTTCTGGAGCGCTGTGCAGCTGCTTATATACTCTGGTTCTGATGGTGGGGTGTTGCTGATGATAGTGGGGTAAGATGTTATCTTGTTTATTTAGTGCATATCTGTACATTAGAGATTATCAAGTTTTGTTTACTTAGATTATCTCAACTTAATTAAACTAGGGTTTAAATCACTTCATTACAACTCATATGATCACACTTATCTTCACCAAACTAGGAGGAAAATTACGACTATATTTGAAGAATATTAGTCCCAAATTAAGAATATAACAGAAAAGAATCCGATGAAGCGAATCATATAAACCTAACTGGTCATAATTTAGAATTTAATAATGTTAGATCCATGAAGGAGGTATTGGATTATCGGATTCTCTAATAGGTTATTGGATAGTTTTGAAAGCACTCACATAGCTAAAACGTGTTATTGTATGCTGATAAAGGACCTAGTCCCAGTCTGCTTTATTCTCCCTACTTAAACCAAGGTAGAGTTTTGCACATTATAGTAGTTGTAATTTTTTTTAACGTCCATACTTGACAAAGAGTAATGGGGTCGAGGGATAGACATTAATGGAGTAGGTGAAGCTTAAGAGCCGGTTACAACTTAAGGCTTCAGAGCCGGTCATTTTTCACTTCATGTCAAGCTTCATTCAAAATAATCGTGTAAATAGCAAAAAAAAAAAAAAAAAAAATAAAAGCATGAATTGTGAGGCGGATAGACTACCCAGTCAGTGCACATCATTTCTGGCATCATTACTGCATGACGGGTAAATGATGACGCAATGTGAAGCTTTATTTTGTTGTACATTTTATCGGTGTGTACTACTACGTGGTTGTTCGTGTAATGGCGTGTTTAGTGTATTAAGGATTTTAAGTTAAAACTCAGTATTACTTATTGCGCCTTCATCAGACACTATTTTCCAGTATAATAGCAAGTGCCATTATAATCAGTTCGAATTGATTCATAGTGTCAATTATTAAATATAAGCTAAAATCTCACATATATCTGTCTGCAAACATTATATAGTTTAATGATCAACTAGTTCCTTTAAAAACTGTTATATAACAGTATATCAGTTCTTTTAAAAACTGGTTCAAGAAATGATGTCTTCTAAGTGCTTGCGGATGTTTCAGATGACATTTAGCTTGAAACGAAATGAAGCGAAAAATGACCGTGTAAATGGACCTTGACAGTAATTGCAGTCTCGAACCGACAACCTCGAGGTGGACAGTTCAGAGATACAGCAGACTAACCCGTACTTATTTACCTCGACTGTCCTCCTTGAACAAAATTGAGTGTACCTTCCTTGTTGTTTACACTGAGATCACATAAGATTTTAGTCGAATAACTGTTCTTCGGTCTGGACAAGTCTTGGGTAGAGGCTTAAAGTAAATGAAACATTAATTTTAGAACGAAAAATATGTAAGGACGTATAAGCGTTCTTCAAGTAGTAAAGTGACTAAACCAATATAGCATAACCTAACCTAAACCAATAGCCTAAGCTAACTCAACCTAAACCAATATAGCCTAACCTAACCTAACCTAACCTAAACCAATAGCCTAAGCTAACCTAACCTAAACCAATAGCCTAACTAACCTCACCTAAACCAATATAGCCTAACCTAACCTAAACCAATAGCCTAAGCTAACTCAACCTAAACCAATATAGCCTAATCTAACCTAACCTAACCTAACCTAAACCAATATAGCCTAACCTAAACCAATATAGCCTAACCTAACCTAACCTAAACCAATATAGCCTAACCTAACCTAACCTAAACCAATATAGCCTAACCTAACCTAACCTAGTCTAACCTAAACCAATATAGCCTAACCTAACCTAACCTAACCTAAACCAATAGCCTAAGCTAACTCAACCTAACCAATATAGCCTAAGCTAACTCAACCTAACCAATATAGCCTAACCTAACCTAACCAAAGCTTTTTTTTAACTTTCGACGCCATCCAGGGACCGATATATTATTGCATCTGGATGGACGCCTGGTGTTCCTCCTCACTTCAGGATGTTCGTTCAAACTTTCCTATTGCTGGTTTTCCCTCATCTTGTAATCCTTTTCTTTTTTAATTAGGACGCATTTTAAAAAACCCGTTGCACGCTGCTAATTCTCTTTAGAGCTTATCATTGTATCAACCAGTGTCTCAGGTGTTGATCTTCGACACCTTCCAGGTGTTAATCTAATAGACTCTTCCAGCTTGATCTCAGCTCTTCCCGCTGACTTTCAAAAGACGCACATTCAAAGATGGTGTGTAGCGCAGTGTCCTCAGCCCCACTGCGTTGTACAACTTGGCGATTCTTTTAATTTGTATTTCGCCAGGTAAGCATTGAATTCTCCACTTCCAGTAAGTACATAAGAAGTCTTGAAGAAATCGACCTCTCCTACTGCCCTTTCACACCATGTCCTAACGTCGGGAATGAGACGCCTCGTCCACTTCCCTTTACAGCTGTTGTTCCAGCGATTTTGCCACTTGATGTCGGTGTTTTTTCTAAATTCAGCTTTGTTCGCCCTTTTTACAGAAGACCTTTCACAGACAGCAGACCTTTCACTGTTGCAGCGTCAGTCGATACGGTCTTGTATGCACAGATTCTTCTGAGCACCATCGATCTTTGAACCTTCTTCAGCATTCTCCTGGCTCTCACTTTCCATGGCGGGTTCCCAAATAGGAGCACCGTAAAGAATGACCGTGTAGGTTACGACATAAAGATCCTGCATAAAGATCTTACTTCCTGGACCACTGGTGTTGCACATGAGACGGCTCAAGCTCCTGACAGTGGCCGAAGCGCTCTCGCAAGCCCGACGCACTTGTCCTATCATTCTTAGGCCTCGTTCGAAGTGAACCCCGAGGTACTTGACAGATACGCTGGAGCCTATCCGTTTACCACAATGTCAAGCTTCTTGATTCGCCGGGGAGCACTCAAAATAGCCACTTCGGGCCATCTCAAGCCCATGCTCTTGTAGCCAGTCACTGACCCTACAAATGGCGTAGTTTAGTAAAGCCTGCAACTCCTTCACCGTTTCAGCCAGCCCAAAGACCGTTTCAGGTCATCAGCAAATTCGAAAATCCTGACATCACCATCGAAGTCCAGCCTCAGGACGTCATCGTAGAACACGTTCTACAGTAGCTGCCCAAGCACAGATCCCTGCGGGACCCCCGGCTAACCCAAATCGTCTCACCATTCTGCAGAATTATTTTTCTGTCAGCCAGGTATCCCGTAACAACGCGCACCAAGTATCCAGAGACTTTCATGTTAGCCAGCGAAGTCAGCATCTTTGACCACCCAGCACTATTAAAGGCATTACATATGTCCAACAAACATATATCCATTACCTTCCGGTTCCTAAAGCTCTTTGTTATTCTATGTCCACAAAGTTCACAATGATCTGCATTGAATCGACTGTGGACAGTCCCTCTCTGAAACCGTACTGACTGCTCGATAGTCCAGTTTTGGTGTCTATTTCCTCTTTTAGTCTTCCGGCCAGTACCCCCCCCCCATTTCGTTTAGAATGCACATCGATTTGTAGGCCATGCTGCCAGCTCTCGTCTTCTTTTCCTTTTCGATGAGTACCAATCTGACCTACTTCCATTCTTCTGGGAATGCTCCTCTTGAGATGGGTTCGTTGAACATACCAACCACCTTGTCATTGTACTTAAGTGCCACTCTCCTGATGACCGACCCAGGAACACCGTCAGGTCCCGCAGCCTTCCCCATTTTTATACGCATAGCGGCCCTTGTCACCTCAGCAGACTCAATCGGCAGGAACACAGTTACATTTCCACTCGGAAATTTCCAAGAGGGGGCCGTCTCCTCTGGGAACAGGTCGATCACTATAGTGCGCCGATTGTGTTTCGCCAGTTCATTGCGGTCGATTATAGTCTTCTCTAGAATGCCCATGGCCGTCTTACGCCTATTTGAGTTACATTGAAGGACTCTCATTTGCATTGTCGGGTGCCTTTTTCCTCCACAGTCCAGCTGTGACTCTGAGAGTTCTAGGGGAGAAATAGGCTGTCGTAGCACTTCTTTTGGCTTCCCTCAAGGCTTTGGTAAATATTTTGCATCTAATGCTAACAGTCATAAAGCATAAGCCCCTTCACGTCACAGGGAACACAGAATTCCTCTATCTGGTCTCAATTCTTCGCTAGGTGGCCTTATACATCGCACCTAAAGCAGTGTTTGGACCTGTCCACCTCCTCTTAGATTTAGCTGCATGGCCATATACAAGACATCTAAAACACTTCAGTACTCTAACTTCAGCCGGACGGAGTTCTCTAACTTTCACATCTCCCTCGATGCATATACCTACCTTGGTAATAGTCTCTTCCACTTCATTTCTCGTCACCATCGCATCTAGATACATAATGTGCGACGGAGCTCACCAGTCCTCGACCTCTTGATGTTAACATCCGTCATAACTCCTTCTAGCACCTCAACCAGTTTTTCACTAGCCTCCTCGCCAGCGTCAGTAACAATTAGCAGATCTCCTCTTCTCGTACTTTTGATTGACCTGATAGCTTTGACTTCTTTCGTACCGGTTATTGCCGACTTCACAGTTATTAGAAGACCAGAAAATTCTCCTCCATCCCTAGATACGAGAATGCGCTAGAAGGCCCTAGAATACGCTTTGGCGCTCAAGCCTACCTCCGGTCGATTGGCTTACTCCCTCATGAGCCATTCTTTTGTTGTATGGGACTTATAGCATTACCGATACGTCGCTTCCCATTAGTAGCATTTGTATCATCTTCTTCATCTCATTTACATCCACCGTTGTAATTATATGCATACTGATTTTGCGTTCTATTGGTTCATTTAGGGACTCAAGCACCGAGTAGCTATCACGGTACAACCTCTGCATATACGTGTTCATCCTGGGATCGTGCTCCTCTGCTATGACAAGGCTACACTCCATCTCTGCCTCATCTACCGGGTTTCCAACGCATACCTCCACATTCCGATACAGGTGTTCCTTCCATAACTTCTCATTTACCATCTGGAACATGTCATAGTTGGTAACAGTTATCAATTCCTCAAGTTCAACCTCCCGTACCCAAGGAGCTTCGCCACCAGCTGGTGTCTCCACTTAGACTCCAACCGACTCCTTAACCACATCCACTCTTGGCCTCATCATTCTTGCATGAGCTTCTGGCTCGGCCATCTCATTTCTCTCACTGACCATACGCTTTATGAAGTCACATGATATTTTTGCTGCCATGCGCGATGCTATGTTTGCCAGTTTGTTGCTAGCTACTTTCTTAATCTCCCGCTTAGTATTGGGATTATCCTTTACTAAGAGCATCAGATCCTTGGCTCTCATACCGAACTCATCTATCATAGCAGCAACATTACTGCTTTCGGTCAACAATTTCATGTACTCCATGGTTCTTCGTTTCTCATCATCCTTCCTTTTTCTCTTATTGTCCGCCGTTGCATATTCAGGCGAACTATCTACATCCTGTACATTATCAGACGAATTACCCTCGTTATCACCAGTGCTATACTGCTTCATTTCCACTTGAGTATCCCACACAGGTTCGGGTGCCCTACTTCTAACTTTACTTCCAGGTGGTGACCTCAGCAAAGCAGTTCGCGGCGCAAAGGGATTTAACTCCAGCGGTACATCTGCGTTCATATCGCTGCCAGAAAATGTGCCCTCTCTTGTAACAACTGCAGTCCTGGAAGCCAAGTGAGCCACTTCCACAGTGGTCGTCTTGCAGCAACTTGCTAACGATGTCCCGGGACCTGCTTGCACACCCCTGACGGACACCGGTACTGGGGACCCGACTTCCTGCACCGTAGGTTTTTCTCCTTGACTCTTACTCATCATATCTGAAAATACTGTTCCGCATCTTCCATGCGCCATTCACCCCATTTGCACGGTTCCTCACCTTAGGGTTGGGTTTCTTTTTCAGCCGTCTTCGCCATACCGAAGCAAATCTCCTGCACCAAAGAACGCCGTTGAGGTCTTCTTCTTCTCCTCATTTGATCCACGGGTGTTTATTTGGCAAGACCTTATCACACCTGTCTTGCATATCTGCAGGAACATTCCTTATGAGCCATTGGGACGCGCTGTGTCGGGGATGAGGGCCACCACCCTGGTGTCCTACCCGAGGGAGAAAAAACTAGCCCTTACTCAATTCAAAACCAGGCCCCAGGCAGGTTAACCAGGTACGGAACCTAACCTAAACAAATAAAGCCTAACCTAAACAAATATAGCCTATCCTAACCTAACCTAAACTATTATAGTCTAAGCTAATCTATTCTAAATCAACATAGCGTAAATACTTTCAGCAGTTTCTTCCCGCTAAATTAAATTTTCACAAAAGTTTTAGAGCTTCTTGCGGTAAAGATGAACCGATAAAACCTTATTTGTCAAAGTTGGTGAAATAGTGGCCACGCTACAGTGGAACAAACATCTACACAAACATAAAACATAGACTGTCAAATACATAACCCTTCTTTGCTTTGCCTTAGTTACAAGTGTTAAAATAATATTGAACTTTATCAAATGAAAATAATATAATATAAAGAAAAATAGTATTATATTAAAAATGTAAACAGTATGAATAAAATATTTTTGTTGCAAAATTTTCTATTTATACGAAGCCTTTAATAATCTGTATTTATCGAATTCCAAACAGATTCAGGCTATTATTGCTAATTCCAGTTTTAAATCCTCGCCATTATATTCTGCCCGGCTTTAACTAAACCGACTTAAATATTTAAACAGATTGTGCATTGGCGTGTGAAGCTATGTTTGATATCTGTACCTGTACCTTGCTTTACGTAAATATTGCATCAAGGTTATTGGCAAAACTAAAATAGAACTCTTGTGTACTCTTACGTTGAAGGATTAAGAGTTAATTGAAATTTTGTTTCATATTGTTTTATTCTCTGGCACGAGAAGTCCTGACAAAAAAGTATTGTTAAAATACAACATGTATGTTCATACGATTTATTGCTTTTGTATTTACGTAACAATGTATAAATTACCTTCACACAAATTTCACTTTTCTAAACGAGAATTAAGTTAAACTTCAATTTATTTCAACTACATATATTATATATATTTTTAATTATTATCATGAATAAGGTAAATTATTTTTGCTAATTACTTGCGATATCAATACTGTAATGTAAGCCTTTTATTTTTATAGCTTGGTTTTTAACAGTGATAGTTATTTTTTACACGATTTTTCTTACTTGCTTCCTCTGTCTGTATGTTTCGTGGTTCAAATTTTGTAATCGATTTTTAACTCACTTTCCATCATCCATTCGACTTGAAATTTTGCACACTTGCTTGCTTCCGATGACAATGCAATATTCAACAATTAGGCAGATCAAATTTTGCTTCATTATGGTTTAATTAATTAAGTAAAATTTCATATGGCAAAATAGTTTTAGCGTTGTTCAATAGATGGCGTTAGTTTCTTCCAACACTTTTCACATTGAATGTTGTCGGAAGAAGCGAGTTAGAGCCGATTACAAGATTCAGCACTCAAATATAGAAAATAAATAAAATACGAATATTAAAAAAAAAACGCTTTTTCAAGTAAAATATAAAGTACATTAAAAAGTAATTTTTTTTTTCAACAGTCGGAGAATAAAGCGTGGGTGCCCATTAGTACTCACTTACGAGGATCTTCTTCAATAATTTCTAATTAATGCACCCACTCTTTATTGATTAAAATTTTATTTTTTACTTTTTAGTGCATTTTATACTTGAATTGAAAAAACGTGTTTTTTAGAAATCTTATTTTATTTTATTTTAAAACTAACTTAACCTAAAAACATGATCAACGTACAGTTGAACTCTGTTATAGCGAGCAAATCTAATGTAGCGTTATAAATAATTCTGCAAAATGTCTATATTTAAAGTAAAAAACCGAATCAGTGTTCACCTAATTCTTTTTGTATTGTAATCGTGATGTTAAATTATGCAGGTTTTATTTCTTATAATGATGGTGAAATTAGTTTTAGAAAAACGTCTAAGATAAAAAATATATTTCAGTAAATTCGCTTCCATCACGTCAGCGACAAAACCTGCGTGCCGGCATTATATTAGAGGGCGATTTTTTATCACACAATAAATAAAGACAAAGGACATATTTTCACGCAGGTATTGAACTCGTAGGCTACATTTCCGAAGTTTCGATATCATAAAGATCTCAGATTATCGGCGAAGGGAGAGAAATGGTTGCTGCTCAGACTCACCCCCAATAAAACACTGACTTCATTACGTGTATTAACGAAGCTGGAGGAACTGTCTGGTATAACCAGTGGCCGTAAAGTAGCTTTTAGTTTGATTGTGGCTTTAAATCCGTTCCCAGTGCAATAGCACACGTATGCGTATTAAGTGTCATTGCGTATTAAGTGTATTAAGTGTGTATTAAGTGCGTAATGTGTTCATTACACACATTATATTTTATAGTGTTCAATTTTTTGTTGTTGTTAATCAAATGACGTTTAAACACTAACTCAAAACGTATGAGTCACAAAATATCGACAGTATACTAGATTGTTGTATAAAAAAACAGATTTTCAAAAAAGTGTAACATAAGAAAGTTATGATTTTTATTATTAACTGCAAACATTAAAAATAGCGCATTCTTCCTACGTTAAACCTAACCGGTTCGGTTTTGTAATTTAAAAACCTATAAACACACACACACACACACACACACACATATATATCACATATATATATATATTATTATTATTATTATTATTTGCGCATAGACCCTGTTGGATCACGCGAAGCACTCCGACTCATGTCTTGTTCCTTCTAATCTTCCACACCATGAGGGCATCCTGTCCCCATGGATCCTCTTCCGCTCCTCCGTCTATTTTACCTCTGCTCTCTTTGGGATTTCATTCTCTGGGACCTTCCAACCGAGCATCTTTCTCCTGTATGCGTGCCTATCTTCAACATCTGTTGAGTCTATTCCTGCGTCATGTAGGTCTATTCTGACTTGTGCAATCCAAGACGTTGTTGATTTGACACCTTGTATATACTTAAGGATTCTGTTGGCAAGTCTCGTTGTTGGGAGTCTACTACTGATGTGTCCATAGAACCGAAGTCTCCTTCTTCTGATATCTGCTGCCAGGTTCGATATCTTCTCTGTGGTCTTCCGGGAGTGCAACCTGTATCCATCTTCTGTTAATCTCGGGCCAAGGATATTCCTCAAGATTTTGCGGTCTTCCTTCAAAATATCCTCCATGGTAGCTTTTGTGTGGAGTGCTAGCGTCTCGCTTGCATATAATACCTCCGGTTTTATGACTGTGTTGCAGTGTCTGATTTTTGTGTGCGTCGACATACATCTCTTATTGTAGATATCACGCGTTATACCAAGAGCCCTTTTCAGTCTCAGTAGCCGAACCCTTTGCGCAGCCTTCTCGCCACCTGTGGGTTCAAGAATTTCTCCCAGATATTTGAAGTGCTTGACTCTGTTTATCTTACCATACTTTGTGTTTAGTTCTTGAATATTTAATTTTGTATATATATGAACTACACTGAAAACTGTTGTATAACATTCCTTCCGACACAATTGTTTCGAAAAGATAGTGCTCCGAAATTTGCCAAAATCAAATTTGGCTTTTTTAAAGTTGTTCTTGTTCTAAGTACACACACCCACATACATACAAATTTTTAAAGACCATTCAAAAAAAGTCAGAATCAGCTTTCATTTCAAGGTCACGGGTTTAGGTCGTAACAATTTTGCCGCTCCAAAAGTTAATTTTTTTTAAAAATAAAAAGCCTTAAAATACTTTTGTGCAGACTTTACTAATATGACTACGGATCCACAAAGTGAGCATCTTCTGAATGTTTTCCAATTTCAAAATTTAACAATTGAAAAATCGTAAATCGTATTTTCAGTTTGCACTCAGTTTAAAATTATTTAGTTTTCGTTATAATTATGAGATAGAATTTCGTTTTAGTAAATTAACAGTGACACACTTTCAGTTTATTTTCCTTGATTAGGAAAACGCGGAAGCTGTAATTAACATTTTCTTGTAGTTGATAACCAGCAATTTTGTTGTTGGAAGTACATCCGTGAAAGACAAATTCCCCTCCGGGGACTGCATTGATTGCCTGTTTGGTTTTGGTTTACAAAAAGTTCCTTTTAATTCTCCTAATGACAGCTTCTACCCCCTTCCCCGAACATTAATTTGCTTAGAATATAACACAGTCCTGCGGCCACGTGGAGCAGATTAGTGACGGAATATATAAATTTATATGCGTAGTTTAAGTGCGATTTAACTCGTGTTTTAGTTAGTGACTTCTTTAATTATAGAGCAAGAAATATTAACGATAATATACACTATAAAATTATAAAAAATACATTTTTATAATAAACGAAAATTTTTTAAAAATGCAATTACTTAATATTGTACAATTTACTCGTAGCAAATGAAACCGCAACAGTCTCGTTAACAGTTCGTTGGAAACAAATTTCAAACAAATATTTTTTTATCTTACAATTTAAAAAAAAACAACTGATTTTACTGTAATAATCAGCATTAAAATATGCATATTTTGCCATTTTAAATTACATTAAAAATACGAAAATGAACCATAACTGCTTTCGAAATCATTTTTTTACTTACAATACAGTTTTGAAATTTTAAATGCTAATTTTTGCAAATTTTAACGTTGATTACTATGGCGAAATCAGATTTTTAAAAAGTTTAACATAAAAAGATATATTTATGAAGATTTAGAATTAGTGCAATTCGAAACTTTTCGACGAATAACGAAATTTTTCAAGTTATTACCGCAATAAATTAATTTTTGAGTTTTGTCATTGAGAAATGAGCTCAGTGCCAAATTGATACTTAGTTGATAAATTAAATTTAGTTGAATACTATCTAAGTATTTTCGATTTTGTTTTGATATATTAAAAATTAAAACGATTACAAACATAGTGCGATATAAAGTATAAAATATAAAATAAAAATAATTTCGGACATTTACAATCGCTAAGAAAGTACTGTCTTATTTTGTATAAATTTGTAAAGTCTAGAAAAATATCCAAGAAAATATTCTATAATGTAATTAAAAAGTTAGTATGGCTATAAATATTACTGAACACTGCTAAATAAATATTTAATTGACAAATTAAATTTAGTTGAATGTTATTTGTTTATTTTCAATTTTGTTTTATTATTGTAAAAATATAATTTGTTTTTATGTCGAATTTTATACATCAATTAGAGTTACGAGTTTTTGTATATGATTCTAATTTCATCTAAATATTTTGAGTTTTTTTTCAAGAATCAAAGTACTTGCTCTAACAAAACATTTTATGCAGTTTTAGATTTGCAAGAAATTCTATGGAATTTACTAGACCCAACCATTTAAAAGTGCAGTCTCTTAGATTGCTGAGTTGTTTTGCTTTAATAGCATTTTAAGCGCGTTTGCCTGTCGTTTTATTAATAATTTTACATTTAGTTTGTAAGTTTTTTTTAAATGCAGTGGCAACGTTTAAAAGTGAGATTACAAATTCCATTCTTCATCAAATAACGTTTAGCAGGAAATAAAACAATTGCGGATTGTTGTTTCTGAGTCTTCTGCTTGAAACTGATGTTCGCAAAAAAGAAAAGCAAATTCTGTACAAAAATGCTCGGAATATTAAAAGCCCTTGACTTAAAACAAAAGCGTTCATTACACATTCTAGCGAGGCCGTGCGCAGACCTGTTCACATAAATTTGTATTGTTTGCAATTCGTTAACTCTACTCTGTCCGTCGTAGAAGTAAGATAACATAATTTTATTTCAAATGAAAAGTTACAGTTGTCTGCGAGTATTATTCTGAAAAACAATAGAAATACCTTACTGGATTTAGTAAGACAATTAAAAAGTATAATTTGCATGAAATAGAAATAATATTACTAAAAATTGTATTTATTAGACCTGCTTTACGTTGTTTAAATAAATGATGCATGCACGTATTAAAATTACACATTTTCTTGTATTTAATTAAGTAAATTATTTAAAAGAGGTTCCTGTTTTGCCAACATCGGCAAAAATCGTTTATCGGGGATCATTTTCGTTTTTCTGTCCGTTAATTTATTTTATTTCAAATGGCTGCCTTAACTTGAGATATAAAATCTTCATGTAGTTTATGATTAATTTTAGTGAATCAATTGTGAAAAAGTAGGTTAATTGTATGTTCTATTTCAATCAGGATTTTTTGATAGATAGAGAAATACGTTTTGTTCTGGCGTTAAATAATAATAATAATAATAATAATAATAATAATAATAATAATAATAATAATAATAATAATAATAATAATAATAATAATAATAATAATAATAATAATAATAATAATAATAATAATAATAATAATAATAATAATAATAATAATAATAATAATAATAATAATAATAATAATAATAATAATAATAATAATAATAATAATAATAATAATAATAATAATAATAATAATAATAATAATAATAATAATAATAATAATAATAATAATAATAATAATAATAATAATAATAATAATAATAATAATAATAATAATAATAATAATAATAATAATAATAAT
Organism: Callitettix versicolor; assembly: GCA_022606455.1. Classification (NCBI taxonomy): domain Eukaryota; kingdom Metazoa; phylum Arthropoda; class Insecta; order Hemiptera; family Cercopidae; genus Callitettix; species Callitettix versicolor. Next base: position 37,551,347 of record CM040189.1, on the reverse strand, counting down.
AATAATAATAATAATAATAATAATAATAATAATAATAATAATAATAATAATAATAATAATAATAATAATAATAATAATAATAATAATAATAATAATAATAATAATAATAATAATAATAATAATAATAATAATAATAATAATAATAATAATAATAATAATAATAATAATAATAATAATAATAATAATAATAATAATAATAATAATAATAATAATAATAATAATAATAATAATAATAATAATAATAATAATAATAATAATAATAATAATAATAATAATAATAATAATAATAATAATAATAATAATAATAATAATAATAATAATAATAATAATAATAATAATAATAATAATAATAATAATAATAATAATAATAATAATAATAATAATAATAATAATAATAATAATAATAATAATAATAATAATAATAATAATAATAATAATAATAATAATAATAATAATAATAATAATAATAATAATAATAATAATAATAATAATAATAATAATAATAATAATAATAATAATAATAATAATAATAATAATAATAATAATAATAATAATAATAATAATAATAATAATAATAATAATAATAATAATAATAATAATAATAATAATAATAATAATAATAATAATAATAATAATAATAATAATAATAATAATAATAATAATAATAATAATAATAATAAATAATAATAATAATAATAATAATAATAATAATAATAATAATAATAATAATAATAATAATAATAATAATAATAATAATAATAATAATAATAATAATAATAATAATAATAATAATAATAATAATAATAATAATAATAATAATAATAATAATAATAATAATAATAATAATAATAATAATAATAATAATAATAATAATAATAATAATAATAATAATAATAATAATAATAATAATAATAATAATAATAATAATAATAATAATAATAATAATAATAATAATAATAATAATAATAATAATAATAATAATAATAATAATAATAATAATAATAATAATAATAATAATAATAATAATAATAATAATAATAATAATAATAATAATAATAATAATAAATAATAATAATAATAATAATAATAATAATAATAATAATAATAACTGGTGCTGGATACAGATGCATGTATAGCTATAATTAGTGAACAGTATCGTAACAGAAACTCTAAAAACTGGTATGCGGACCTTTCGGGAGCAGCGGCTATCTGGGTGACAAATACGCAGAGGGCGTCTGTGAGCGAGAGTGGGAAAGATAACGGTTTTGTTTGGATAAAGAGTAGGGACGTAATGTACGTAAGCTGCTATTTATCACCAAACGAAGGAATCCGAGTGTACGAAGAAAAACTGAATGCAATAGAGGATGTTATTGAGCGATTCCGGAATAACTTGGTCATTGCTGGGGACTTTAATGCCAGAGCGGTAGAATGGGGAATGTCTCATACGAACCGCAGAGGGAAGTTGCTCTTGGAGATGGCGGCTAGACTTGGTTTAGTGGTAGTGAATGAGGGGAACACGCCAACTTACTGTAGACCTGGCTTTGGCTACTCAATCCCTGATGTAACACTAGTGTCAGAAGACTTGGCCCCAAAAATCAAGGGCTGGAAAGTTCTAAATGAATACACAGGGAGTGATCATAGGTACATCATCTTCTCTGTTGAGGAAAACAGAAGGACTACACATCCCAAAGTGCATCATCCACCTACATGGAATGTAAGGAAAATGGATAAGGATATGCTAATAGAGGCGCTAAATTTCGGATTACATTTCAGTAAAATTAATCGTCTAGAGGTACAGAGAGCAGATGAAGCACGAACCATTGTAGGTGAGGTTACCCGGATCATCCGACAGGCCTGTGATTTAGCTATGCCCGTAGAAGGAAAAATAACAGTCGAAAACAGGTTTATTGGTGGACTGACGGTATTGCAGAGCTGCGACGTAAATGCCTCCAACTCAGGAGAAGAGCACAGCGAGCTCAGGGCAGACCCGAAGCGGTGACGCTGATGGGCGAATACAAGGTGGCAAAGAAAGCGCTGGTATACGCTATTCGACAAAGCAAAGAGAGATGTTGGAGATCTCTGTGCGATGAGCTGAACGACGACCCCTGGGGAATGGGATATAAATTGGTCACACGCAGGCTGGGGGCTACTGGTGCCAATAGGACTATGAGTGCCAGAGTAGTTGAAAATGTGGTAGGTTCTCTTTTCCCTAACCATCCACGTATGGAAAATCCAAAGATACATCAAGAGAATATGGATATCCCTCTCTTCACAGAGGTTGAATTAGCAACAGCTGTAAAAACGCTTAAGGATGGGAAGGCTCCCGGCCCAGATGGAATTCCACCGGAGGTCATAAAGATAGTTGCTAGTGCTCAACCAAAACTCCTTCTCAACATGTATAATGCATGCCTGGAGGCAGGAATATTTGCACATCCCTGGAAGGTGGCCCGACTTGTTCTGATAAGGAAAGGAAAGGGCTGCCCTGACTCTCCAGCGTCATACAGACCTCTGTGCATGTTGGACGTGGTAGGCAAGTTACTGGAGAATCTAATAAGATCTCGCTTACAGCATTCAGTTCAGGCGGTGGGAGGTCTTTCGGAGCGCCAACACGGATTTCGGGCAGGGCACTCTACAATAGGTGCTATACAAGAAGTTGTGGAAGCTGTTGACGTTGCTGATGGGTCTTGTCATGCGGCTAGACCCATTGTCTTACTGGTCACGTTGGACATAAGGAATGCGTTCAACACAGTTCGGTGGGAAAACATAATGAGAGAATTGGAACACACTTTCTTTGTTCCACGGTACTTGTTGACCATTATTGGGGATTACCTAAATGATCGCTGGATCATGTGTGATACGGAAGAGGGATACTTGAGCAAAGAAGTAACAGCAGGAGTGGCTCAGGGTTCCATACTTGGGCCTGATCTGTGAAACATCTCGTATGATGGCCTTTTAAGATTGGACATGCCTGAAGGAGTACGCTTGGTAGGGTACGCTGATGATGTGGCTGCGGTTATCACTGCCAGGAACTTAGAGTTGGTTCAATTACGACTTAACCAAGTCATGCGCCGAGTAAGTGCATGGATGGAAAGCTACGGATTGCAGCTCGCTATCCCTAAGACCGAAATGGTCTTGTTAACGAGGAAACGAATACCCACAATCGTTCCGATAATGGTAGGAATGGAATGTATGTACACCAAGAGGTCGGCAAAGTATTTAGGAGTAACGTTGGATACCAAGTTGACTTTCTGGGAACATATTAGACTTGCGTGTGACAAAGCGGAAGTTATGTCCAACTCGCTTGGAAGACTTATGGCAAATATGGGTGGTCCACGTGCGGGTAGGCGGCGACTCCTGATGACGGTGGTACATTCGGTGTTGCTGTATGGAGCAGAAATCTGGGCAGACGCAATTAATGTTAGAAGACGTCGATCTCGATTACTCTCAATCCAAAGAATTGGAGCTATGAGAATTATAAGCTCCTACCGAACAGTGTCAGAGGCAGCGGTGCTGGTCGTGGCGGGTGTCATCCCGATTGATCTCTTGGCGCAGGAACGGAAGAACATCTTCACTTTAAGTAAGGAAGTCAGCAGAACTGAAGCTGCTAAAAATTGTAGAGAGACTACTTTGCTGGAGTGGCAATCACGATGGGATGGTGAGAATAAAGGGAGGTGGACAGCAAGTCTCATAAGAAACGTGCGCATCTGGACCAAGCGAGGACATGGTGAAGTTAATTTCTACCTCACGCAGTTTCTGACAGGGCATGGTTACTTCCGGTCCTATCTTCACAAGATGGGTAAAGTGAGTTCTATGAATTGCCGAACCTGTGAAAATAGAAGAGACGATGCAAGACACACTTTCTTCGAATGTGAAAGATTCTCATACCAACGGCTAGAAATAAATAACAAGATCGGAGAATGCACGGTGGATAATATAGTGGAAAAGATGTTGTTTTCCAAGAACAACTGGGATAGTATCTCAAGGTACATAGAAGAGATTTTGCGCTGTAAGAGAGAAGAAGGATGGCTTGAATCATAGATTTGTAAGGACTGCAGAGTTATTACCATCAGAAGACTTATGAACAAGATAGCAGGGCAATGAAGTTAGGCAGACTTGGCATATTATGGTGTTTGACCTGCCGGTCAAAGGATGGTGGATGACCCTATAGGGGAAGACAGATCCTCTCCTCTGTGAAGTAATATCTCAGTGATGGTCCCGCAGAGGAGGGAAGATGGAATGGAAGGTTTAATGGTTTTACCGGGGTAAGGAGGCTGCCCACCACCTTCAGTCCCCGGACAAAGTCATAAAGATTTTTGTCCTTTTTTCCTTCCTTAAAAAAAAAAAAAAAAAAAAAAAATAATAATAGTAATAGTAATAGTAATAGTAATAGTAATAGTAATAGTAATAGTAATAGTAATAGTAATAGTAATAGTAATAGTAATAGTAATAGTAATAGTAATAGTAATAGTAATAATAATAGTAATAGTAATAGTAATAGTAATAGTAATAGTAATAGTAATAGTAATAGTAATAGTAATAGTAATAGTAATAGTAATAGTAATAGTAATAGTAATAGTAATAGTAATAATGTAATAGTAATAGTAATAATGTAATAGTAATAGTAATAGTAATAATGTAATAGTAATAGTAATAGTAATAGTAATAGTAATAGTAATAGTAATAGTAATAGTAATAGTAATAGTAATAGTAATAGTAATAGTAATAGTAATAGTAATAGTAATAGTAATAGTAATAGTAATAGTAATAGTAATAGTAATAGTAATAGTAATAGTAATAGTAATAGTAATAGTAATAGTAATAGTAATAGTAATAGTAATAGTAATAGTAATAGTAATAGTAATAGTAATAGTAATAGTAATAGTAATAGTAATGGTAATAGTAATAGTAATAGTAATAGTAATAGTAATAGTAATAGTAATAGTAATAGTAATAGTAATAGTAATAGTAATAGTAATAGTAATAGTAATAGTAATAATAATAATAATAATAATAATAATAATAATAATAAATTATAAAAATAAAAAAAATAATAATAATAATTTCAGTAGTTTGGTTAGTCTAAATTTCTCTATAATTTCTCTTAGTGGTTAATTGATCAAAATCGCTACATCCAATTATGAGAAAATTAAATGTTTTTAATGTTTAATATGTTCTTTGTCGAAAAACGTGCTTGAAAACGAAAATTGTTGGAAAGTTTAAAAACTATTTCTATATTTCTATTGTAGTAGCCGATGTAAACTACAAATAAAATTTAATTGAAATCGGACAGTTTGTTTAGCTTTCAATATGTGTGCGCGTACTTAAACATTTCAAGACAAAACATTTTCGCGTCACAATTCTTCTTTAGGAAAAAGGAAAATATGTTAAGTTCGAGTTAGACGTGGGTCTGTTTTATTAAAATTTCTGTAAATCTGAGAGCATTTTTTTTGATAACTTATAAATTTTATGAACGATAACGTTAACAGAAAGGGCAAAGCTTACGCAGTAACTACAATACAACCTTGAGACAAAGATTTCATTAGAGTATTGAACCACTAAAATTTCCAGGGATATATTTACTAAAACATGCAATATCTGTAAATATAGTTCATTTGTTTACTGAATTTTATCCAAAGACTTTTTAGATATTTGTTTCACGTATGAATATTAGATATATGGACATATGATTTCATTGAGCAGTTAAAAGGCTGTTCTTCTATAATAAATTTTAGGTTATATTGTTAAAAACGAGTAATATTAATTTGTCGTTTATATTGATTCGTAACAATCAGCTCATTTCATTGAGCAGCTGATAGTTTCAGGTTATGTTGTTAAAAATAGTTATGTTAATTTGTCATAATTATCGTAATGTTAAATTATCGTAATTAAAATAAAAGAGGAAGAGAACATAAGATTTTTTATAACAAATATATTTTTTTGCTCTGAAGATAATAGTCATACCAAAGTCTTTAGCATATATAATAAGTTCGTTAGCACATAACTGAAATGTTAATCTTGAATGTTCTTCTCAACAGAAGACGCGAGATGGGTATTAACGGATTTTGCCGTCAACCACATCAAAACAACCAATAGTCCCAGCTCATCTACTCATGAAATGTAAACAGTTAGATTCTAAAGAGCTGCCCAACTTGCACATGATTAATTACTACTCACTGACATTAGCAAACATAAATTTACAATTCAATAAACATGCGTAATTTGATCAATTGATGTGGCTTCACTTGTTGGTCAATCTGTTTGACGCAATCAATCAATAAACACACTAGAATGTTTTCGTATAATATTCGAATTAATTGTACAATAGGGTCTAACAGATAATACAGAAATATTCAGATTAAAACTTCAAATTTAATTTTTAATTTAAAAATAGCTTTCATAATTTTATGAATTTACACGATATTTGCACCAGATTTAAATTCTCAACAATATAAAATCAAATTTTTTTAATAATTATTAAACTCTTTTAAGAATTATGAACAACAAATTGTTGGTAATGTTCGACGTTGCAAACTTTACGCTGCAGTGTATACGGTTATATACTTAATTCTTCCCGAAGGAGGCAGCTGAAATGAGCAGTAGATGGGTTTAGCAATCCCACCGTACCTCTAGCTCATATTACTCTCATTCATCTACTCAAGACACACATACACAGTTTCACTACTCTACATAATCTAGCTAACTATAAAGTGTAGAGCGACCCGTACTGATAAGAGTGAATGACACCGGATAAACGGAGTCCTGGCAACCTTACAGTGTACCTTAGCTTTACCAATGCACGCGAGGTTCTAGGTGGACGGACATTTCGCTATCTACTCATAGAAACAACATGAATAAAAGTGTAAAGAGAATGAGCGGGAACTCACTGCACAAAAACTCTGGCCAAATAGGCCACACCCTCCGTGATAAGGTCAAGTAAAGCGGAAAAATTGAAACTGAAATAGAAAAGCAAGCATATTTAAGTGTCTCAATTGGGAAGTCACCAATCAGAAGTGGAGAAGTTATTCACACTGAATCCTCTCCAAATCCTATACTTTATAAAGAGATATAACTGGAGAAGGCGCTGTAACTGAGCATCTCGGGAATATAGAAAGGGGTGCAATAGATATACAAAAATCTAAGTGCAATAGTAACCCTAGAAAGTTATCCATACTAGTTCCAAATACAAAGGAAACTGTTAAAGCAATCAAGCACTAACAGCAAAAAATAAATTGTTTGTGTAGTACGTCATGGACACACAATCCAACTCTTTTCTAAAATACAGTACATGAAGAAATCAGACATTTTTTCGATCGTTTAATGTGCTGTATATACGACACTATTTTTAATGTGTTCCTCATAATCTTAACAATACTAACTCCGATAAACTATATATGATTTCATGTATGAAAATAAACTCATAAGTAATACATAAATATATTTAGAATTTATCATTCATTACCATAATGAAATCAGATTTCTAAAAAGAATAAAATAAAAAATTAAGAATTTTTACTAATATAAAAATTTTAATTTTTACATAGGATAATTTTGAAATGAAATAATTTGTGTACCATGTTTGTTTTTCGTGTAGCGAATGCATTTCGAATTTTGCTTCTATCACGCCAACTGCTTACGCAGTTTACTGAACAATCTCAATCTTCGCATTGCACCGCCTTTCTGCAGAAGTTTTAGTTTTTAAGTTATGAACACCTGAAGCTAATCATAAACTCCCGTTTATATATACACTGCGCCAGCTTGGGTGTCTTGACGGAGCGGAACGCTGCTGCAATTCATAAGATCTATTTTTTCAAAAGGCCAAACTATTTTTTGTAGAAAATTTCCGTTGAAAAATTAGCTGTTGGATCGGCTACTCCACAGTAAGACCCAGAACCGGATCTTTGAAATGAGCACCGATCCAGACCTCCAGAACACTTTTTGAGGGGCCATTAAAATATTTAATTGTAGGTGTGTTTGCACGCTTACGTTCGCAATTTTACTCCGACTTGATTAAAACAACACAAAAATATATTTTGGTAATAGTTTGGACAAGTTCGTTAACCAGAAAAATTATTCTATAGTTTCAAAATGTTACGGGGCTCTTTTATCTCTTTAAAAATTCATTAATTTTTTGCATGAACATTTTTGAAAATCTTATTTGGCTATCGTAATCAGTGCTCAAAACTGCATAAATTATCATTTTGAATTTCCAAAACTAGTTGAAATTAAGAAATTTAATTTGACAGCGTTCATTGTAGTATTTTTAATGAAATTTAAGTTTAAGATGTTAATATTTGTAGATTTTAATACTGTTTCTTATTATAAAATGAAAGTTTCAAAAAGAGGATAAGATAAAAAAATACTTTCAAAAGTTCGCCTCATCACGTCAACGAAAAAGCTGCTTGTTGTGATTATTACATTTTATAGCACATTATTTATACTTCTTTTTAAGTCTTCTTAAGTTCTAGTCAACAAAGCTGTTGTACAAATGCAGTGATTTGTATAAACACATTTAAGTTTAAAATTAAATAGTTGAAGAGTTCTGAAGCAATAAATGGTTTCGCTTGAGTATCATGCTGTAAAGTACTGTACTAAATAAATAGCGAAGTACTATAATAAATTGTAGTATTAAACAGTACTACCGGTTGAGGTTTAATGCAATATTGCATTAATGTCTAATACAGAATGTACTATTTTGTCAAAGATGACAAACAATTTCTAAATTGTTTCTCCATAGTCAGGTAAATTGTGTGGAACAATTTGAATTGTGTTTTTTTGTTTACTATTTGTTTACTATGTAGTTTGAAAATTGAATACGCTTAATTAAAACGGTTTGATTCAAACTGCCCCGGAGGAGGTGCAGACTATGATTATTGTAAAAATCACCTATTGAGAGGATTTAGACGTCCCTCGCGGTACCCGAGTCTAACACACATTTTATTTACAACACTACACTTACGACTTTAACATTTTACACTCACACTTATATTTAGGGAGGCGATAATAGCTTCAATGTACTTTTCACCTTAAAATACAAAAAAAAAAAAAAAAAAAAATAAAATAAACTGTACACAAAATTGAATTTTGTAATAAGGTAAGTTAGTTCCTCAGCAAAATCCGTTCAACTGTTAGAAATACCAATATTTTAAAATCTTTAGAAAGTCATAATTTTTGTAATCTTTTTTGATTTCACCATCGTAGTTAGAGTTAAAAAACACAGATTCGCATAAATTTTAATACGAAAATAAATATAACTGTTATCAGGATTTACTTTTATATTATCTAGGTACTTTTATAGCTTAACATGCTAATTTAATCCAATTTGATTTAAATTTTGCTAAAAATCGATTCTGGTAAAAGCGTTGTCGAGTTCCTTATCCGTTTAACATTTTCAAAATTGCCATTACAAATCTTAAAAATAACATTTTATTTTACATTTTGAAAATACAGTTTCATCATCGTAATCAGCATTAAAATCTGCATAAATTAGCATTTGAAAATACGACAGTAATTATGAGGGCGGTTAAGATTTATTTTCATTTTTTAAGAGTAATTTTAAATTTAAAATGCAGATTTAAATTTTAATTGAGATAGTAAAATGATTTTTTTTAAAATCATTGTTGCGAGCTACTATTACGTCAGCAAGCCAGCTGCATGCCGCCACTATTTGTTATTAATTACTCGTATTTTCGCAGTAAACAACGGAAGTAAACATAACCTCATTTGAAACAGTAACTTACTACCAAAGAAACAGCTGTGTGAAAACATTGCTTTTAGCCCCTGCATCACCATAACGTGGCAGTTTTGGTTTTACTTATTACGTCCCATATTTGTGTATTGAGACTTGTATATTATACCAAACAGATACAAAAATTGTTTCTTTATTTCAAGTGTTTTACAATGTCTGTCTGTAAGAAGTGATTTCCTCTTTTCAACAGTTTATTTCGATATTAACATTTTCTTTTTTGTTTGTTTTATGCTTAAAATAATTTTTAACAGTAGTGTATTTTCATTTTTAAAACCTTTACAAATGTAAAGACAACGTCACATTGAACATATTTATATATTTTGGAGCTAATACCTGTGCAAAGACGAACGCGTGAGATGTAAAGACTAAATAAATAATTTTACAAAAATAGGCTCAATTTTTCATTTTGGATATCTTAAACAAATACGTCTATTATTGTGTAAAAATTACTTCTATTATTGAGTGATAATTACGTCTATTACTATGTAAAAGTGCATCTATTATTGGGTAAAAATTACGCCTATTATTGTGTAAAAAATATGTATATTATTGTGTAATAATTACGTCTATTATTGTGTAATAGTTACGTCTACTATTGTGTAATAATTACGTCTACTATTGTGTAATAGTTACGTCTGTTATTGTGTAATAGTTACGTCTATATTATTGTGTAATACTTACGTCTACTATTGTGTAATAGTTACGTCTATTATTGTGTAATAGTTATGTCTACTATTGTGTAATAGTTACGTCTACTATTCTGTAATAGTTACGTCTACTATTGTGCAATAGTTACGTCTATTATTGTGTAATAGTTACGTCTATTATTGTGTAATAGTTACGTCTACTATTGTGTAATAGTTACGTATACTATTGTGCAATAGTTACGTCTATTATTGTGTAATAGTTACGTCTATTATTGTGCAATAGTTACGTCTATTATTGTGTAATAGTTACGTATATTATTGTGTGATAGTTACGTCTATTATTGTGTAATAGTTACGTCTGTTATTGTGTAATAGTTACGTCTGTTATTGTGTAATAGTTACGTCTATATTATTGTGTAATAGTTACGTCTACTATTGTGTAATAGTTACGTCTACTATTGTGTAATAGTTACGTCTATTATTGTGTAATAGTTATGTCTACTATTGTGTAATAGTTACGTATACTATTGTGCAATAGTTACGTCTACTATTTTGTAATAGTTACGTCTGTTATTGTGTAATAGTTACGTATGTTATTGTGTAATAGTTACGTATATATTATTGTGTAATAGTTACGTCTACTATTGTGTAATAGTTACGTCTATTATTGTGTAATAGTTATGTCTACTATTGTGTAATAGTTACGTCTACTATTGTGTAATAGTTATGTCTACTATTGTGTAATAGTTACGTCTACTATTGTGTAATAGTTACGTCTATTATTGTGTAATAGTTACGTCTATTATTGTGTAATAGTTATGTCTACTATTGTGTAATAGTTACGTATACTATTGTGCAATAGTTACGTCTATTATTGTGTAATAGTTACGTCTATTATTGTGCAATAGTTACGTCTATTATTGTGTAATAGTTACGTATATTATTGTGTGATAGTTACGTCTATTATTGTGTAAAATAAAAAAAATATCGAATTTATGTTTACGCAATGTTTTTTACTGTTGTTATTTTTTTTTAATTTCGCTTCCATCGTGTCAGCGAGACAGTTGCGTGCACTGAATTATATTAAAAAGGGGATCAGCCTTGTGTTTCACTTATCTCCTTAGTTTAATTAAAGGTTCTACACCAAGTTATCAACGTTAACATTTCCCGAAGCCACCTTGTTGACTCCCGTTATAACAAAGTCAGTTAATATCCACTAAGTAGCCTATTTAACTTAATTACTGGAGGGCTTTCTTCTTAACGCAATAACAAAGAAAATATGTTAAAAAATATGAATTTGTTAAGATCTCAAGTGGGAGTGTTTTTAAAACGGTTTAACGGATTTTGCTAGGTAACAAAAGTTATCACCAAAGTTAATTTTTGTGTTAAGATTGAATGAATTAGGAGCAAAATGCAAACGTTGAAGTCATGCAAATGTTACACAAGCGCGCTCGCTCGTGCGCATACCCACCCACTTATTAAGAAAGTTTGTGCCATGTTATAGCAAAATTATTTCCTAAAACTTTGCTGCTTTCTCGAAACTAAATGGCTCTAATATTTCCGTTGTAACTAGGAAATCTAATTGTTTTATTGCCTAGTAGAAATGCTCACTGCTCACTGACCTGTAACTTTTCATTTATATTAAGTCTAAATGTCTCCGGAATTGCTGCTTTCAACAACTAGAAAAGTTCATGAGTTCTAACAAATACATTTTAAAGAAGTTCTCAGTTTCTTGATAAAGTAATATACTGTTTAAGTTTACTGTTTAATATTGTTTTACTGCGATTGTAAATATCTTTATGCTAATTCTTAGATAAATAAGTTTGAAATTACATTATCACGATAAAACTTTTAAAGAAATTTTGACGTCACAAAAGTAATTGTTTATGAGATTTGGAGCAATCCGATATTAGATCCCACAAGTTAAAAACAATGTTTTTATTTGTCTCTCTTCCTCTCTCTTCTCTCACTGTCTTCCTATCATTCTTTGTCTCTCTTTCTCGATTAGGAATTCACTACTTCATAATGAACGATTGCAATTTACCATCATTTCTTTTTCATATAATTATCCAATGAGGATGAATGGCTTTCACAACTTACTGAAGTGTCACGTGGTCTGACCGAAATTCCCAAAGGAAAGGAAGACAAATTTGGTGTTGGTGTTTAAGCTCACCGCTCGTTAATTGAGCAAAACCATTTGATGGGTGTTTGGATACATTTTTATGCGAAATATTTGACAGATAATTATAAATTAAAATTGCGTTTAAGGAATTTTTACTGTCCTAATAAAAGAAGTGAGTAAACATAAAATAATATAATCATAAAACGGGGGGGAATTCTAAAATATAACTTGTTAAAGAAGTAAATAAAAATAACCTGACCCCTTCGAATTTGTTTTTTTCATTTAGTTTTAAGTCATAAATTTATTATATTTTCCAATTAGATGGAACTAGATGATTTTAGTTGCGAATCATTTTATATGAAAAGATTGAACAACACTGGTTGAAACAATTTTGGGAAATTAGGCCGTTTTTCCAGTTTGTATCAGATGTTTTTAAAATAATTAAGAAAAAACGTTTGTATAATATTTTGTTATCATTTACTATGATATGTGCAAGCGTAACAAGCTTTAGTACTAAGACTATGTATAATGTATATACCTGCCAGCTTCGTGAGCCAACCATGTTCCTTTTGTTTGATTGATATAAACTACAGTACTATACTTCAAAATAGATAGTAAGGGGCAATTAATAGCTGGGTAAATCAGCAACACCAGGAAAGATGGGACAACCTTCATAGGCTTTTTCACAGCAAGCACTTTTTAAGGAAGGTCCCTCCAGGAGAACTTAGAGAGGCAGCAGCAACTTAGGAAAACTACAGTCTCATTACAGGGCACTATGGTCTAAAGATTAACATTAACAGGATAGGAATGTACCACGGAGGAACAGAGTGTAGGTTATGCAGGAAAGAGAAATAAACTTCAGGTCACATAATTTATTATTGTGAAGCTCTTGTCAGCAGGTGGCTAAGGGTATTTGGTTTCCAGGAACCTGAGGACCTTCAGTAGGATGAGCTAGTCAGTGGACTGCTGCAACTTACTAAAAGCACTGCTGAACTACAACCGACCCTCCCCTCTGATCGTAGTGCCTGGGGTTGTATTATCCCTTCCTCTAGCTGTTCTATTACATTCTATTCTAAGGGGTAAATTATGCAATGCAGTTTCTGAAATATAAGAATATTTCATATATGAAATATAAGAATATAATATAAGCGTGTCCCACGAAGGAGGTTCACCCATTTGATCCTCCATTATTTTCTCATTCCCTTATTGATAATTTTGAAACAATACATACTTTTTAAAAAAGGTACCAGAAATAGTATGTGAGAATTTCATCTGGCTTGTAGAAAAAAATGGAGACAGAAAAAAGTTTAAATAAAGTATAGAACTGATTTTGTTATTTTTTCAAACAACATTTTATTTTTTAATTAATAATTTTAAAAAAATTACATACAATAAAGAAAACTAAATTGCAATGAACATTTCATATGACGGTAAATCAGACCTATTAAAACTGGAAACCATCCACAGCTACAGACTGATAACGCCGAACAAATGAATCGTACGCTAGAGGGATAGAATTTAATTATTTTGGCCGCCATTTTGTTTCTAAAAACATCAGCCAGATGCAAATGTCACATACTATTTCTGAAACCTCCTTTAAAAAATATGTATTGTCTTAAAATGATCAATGGAGGAATGAGAAAATAATGGAGAATCAAATGTTTTACAATAATACTGTATATAACAGCTATATTGAACTAAGATTGAACTTCTGTATATAACAGCTAAGATTGAACTTCTCTCTTCAATCTTCATATTTTAAATCTACCTATTCGCTTGTCAATAAAGCCATGTTACAGAAATTAGTTGCGTTTTACTTTTTCATATGCGTAACAGAAATTCTATGACAAATTATATTTTTAGAATTTCTGGAAATAAGAAATTATTTATAAGAAATTAAACAGTCGCCATGTTTAGTTTTACATAATAGGATGATTATGTATATAAAGAGGCATATAAATTTAAGATTTTTTAAAGAAAATATGATATAGATGTAATGGCTACAAATAATACGATAAGGAACAAACTGACAAAGAATATAGAAGAAAAGGACAAATATAGCAAGAATGTGGTATACAGAATATAGTGTGGATGCGAGGTAGTCTACATAGGACAAACGGGAAGAAATTTAGAACTTGGTTTAAAGAACATGTAAGATCATTCAAATACGGCAAAAATGATTCAAATTATGAGACACATTTAATAAAAGAGGGACACAAACCTCGAGAAATAGAAAACTCCATGAAGGTACTAAATATGGCAGAAAAGGAAGACGTATGAAAATTTTAGAGAACTTGGAAATTTTTAAATCTAAATTAAAGGGAGAAAACAATAAATGAACAGATATAGCCGCAAGCAGATATTACGTTTAAAAATCTAAAAATTTTCAAAAATTAACAGGAGGGACGACCGTTGAAGATAAAGTTTGAAAGGAGCCAATCAGAAGCGAGCGAAAACGTATGATTTTGAAGAGCCAAGCAGAAGCGAGCACGTCAGGTTTAATATACACGTGTTGAATAGAGATAGAATTATTATAAATAGGACGGGCCATAATATTGGTGACCAGTATAGTTATAGTTTTTGAAGATCGAGGTTTTCCTCGATTTCAACGAAAATAGAATTGACGAAGCTAGGGAAGGCAAATCATTATACTGAACATAGTGATAATAATCCTTGCAGAAAATAAGAATATAAAACGAATTTTAATAGGATGATGGTTGACTTCTTTTATTAAACATTTCGTGATTTGTCAAAGCAATGTAATAAATAAATGAAGTCATTATAAGAAAGCTGAATGTTCAACCCGAAAATTATATTGTTTTGTCAAGCGACAGCTTTATGTAATAGTGTTTATAACGGTACAAGTAATTATGTAGTTTTTTAAATTATAATTATATCATATTTTTTCTGATAAGCTTTCTAAACGTTTCTAACAATGAAGTTTGTCTGCGTATATGCTAATAAATCATCAACTGACTTATATATATAAAGTCAGAGTTAAAGATGAAGAAAATAATTAAACGCTAATAGCCATACACTGATCATCAAATATTGCTCTGTTACAAAGCCGCTGAAGGAGGATCCATTAATGTTTTAACAGAAAACGTTTAAACTATTTGGAAATGTCCTAGAGATGACCCAGTATTGCTTTTTTCGCCTTAGTTTCCTGTCTTATTTCGTTTGTAAAACGTTGTCTATGATAGAACATACATTTTACTAAACATTGTTTTGTTTACTATCTCACTAGGTTAAACGAAGTTTACTTATGAAAAAATCGATTTTAATACTTTAATGGATCTCTGCGTTTTCACACGATTCTAAAGTTATCGAAAAAGTTGGAATTAATTTTTTAAAAAAACGGTTCATCAAATTGTGTTCAAGCTTTGATCACGTCTGTGAATATACGACTCGAGTCAGTGAAGAACAATTTAAATACAGTAAATGAAATTCACAGTTGGAGGATACTTCGAGAAAACTTAAATAAACCTTGACAATAGGTTTGTGCAAATTTATAATGCATTGATTTTGTTGTTGATTTAGTTTCCCCAACTGAAATTTAAGAATATTGTAACCCATACCTTTGTTTTTTTAAGTGATACATTTTAATTGAATTTGAAACTAAACCATTAAAACGGCTTTTAATAAAATAACGTAAATACACGCACACGACTTATAGTGAAAATAATGTAAATTAAAAAGTATGAATAATTTACATAAAGTGTGTGTGTGTGTGTGTGTGTGTGTGTGTGAGAGAGAGAGAGAGAGAGAGAGAGAGAGAGGGGAAATAAATTGAATGAATAAATCAAAGAATGCCAAGGAAAGCTACAGTTAAATTTTGTTCTGCTAGCTGGGGGGACAATCAGATAAACTGAATCTGCATAATAAGTCATGCGTTTTAACTTTACCCAGAGAAATTATAGTGCGAGTATTAAAAGAGTTTAAAATAATCTATGAAGGGAATTTATAAAATGTCTGTCTGAATGTCAGCAGTAAAAATACAAATCTAAATTTATTATAAGCGAATTTAAAAATCTGTTAAAACTTTTGTCCCTTCTTTAAGAACAAGATAATTTTCAACATAATTTTTGCAAGAAAACTTTTATTGGTAAGATTTCATTTTAGATATTACACAAAGTAATTTTAAGAAGTTAAGATTAACTTTAGTTCATTTAGCTGCTACAGAATCAGCTAACCGGCTTACCGTTAACACTGATACCTTGATTGAATGACTGAATCTGTAGCATTTTAAAAAATCAATTGATTTTATTATAGATTTTTTATATTAACTCATAAACAGCTTTTTCTACATCTATTCACATTTGAAAATATACCTAAGAAAAGACAATTAATTGAACTCATTATAGAAACATCTCTAACATAGATAAACGTTTACAGTTTTTGTAATTTAAATTTTCCGTTCAAAACGTAAGTAGGCTATAATCTTTTTCATTAACTTCTGTCATTTATAAAATAAAACGAAAGGTTGTCAACAAGGTTACAACAAAGGTAACGTACGTTTTGTTATCAACGTATTATTATTGAAGTGAAAACTTCTATAGGAGTACCTGATCCGTCAGAGTGTTTAGCTTTTTGATGTTGATTAAAATTGAGCTGATATGTAAGGTTTTAGCCGTCACGGTTACGCAGTTTGTTTTTTACAATAAATAATTATTTTTAAAATAATAATAAGTATTTCGATTATATTTAACGTCATTATATCTCATACGCGATCCATCTAGCACAAAATTGTTTATAGTTTAAAGTTAAATATATCTTGTGTAATTAAAAAAAAGTTTTAAGGCCACATGGGACCACTTTGAGTCAATATTTCGGTCTCTTCTTTTTAGCCGTGTTAGTGCACTGTGAGGATTCCAACTTCCTCTTCCTCCAACACTCCTTCATCCTATCCGATCTCCGCCTCCTGACCTCGTCTGACACCTCCACCGTCCCTCGTCGTTCCGGCTTTCCTACGTCAAACCTGATGTTTTTCAGAAAGCTTCTGATTCTCGTTCTGTCCGGTTCTTGCGTAATTTATTTATAGTTAATATTTTAATTTTATTGTGTTCATAAAAATATTCAATAATAAATATTTAAGTTATAATTAACGCCATTATACTATACACACACACACACACACACACACACACACACATATATATATATATATATATATATATATATATATATATATATATATCAGCCAATCAAGCACAAAATTGTCAGAGATTTACAGTTAAGAATATATTGCACATACGTTGTATAAGGTTGTACTTTAATACATATATAAATAAGGTTAATAATAGATTTAAATTATAATTAATGCCTTTATAATACATACCAGCTCAGCTGGCATAAAGTGTTAGAGCGTTCACAGTGAAATATGTTGCATATATTTTATAGAAGATTGTTCATTAATGTCACGTATATACAGTAAATTAATTTCCAGTTCATTAATTATTTCCATTATTAGTTCCACGACTACCACTTTTTCCTTTGTAAACATGTATTTTAAAATAATTAAATAACAATTTCGTTTAAGGTCAGTTACAAATATAGTGCATAGTCTACCTAGTTATATGATGGAGGCCACCTATTTATTTATAATATACTTCTATCTAGTTTTACTAATAACAGTTTGCCTGTAATTCCTACTGATTCAACCTGCATTACCAAGTGAGCTCTATTATAGTCTTTAGCCCCAATGACAGTACTCAAGTGTTTGATGGTGAGAGTGCAAAAATGGTGGCTGATTTTTTGTAACTTAATGTTTTCGTGTTTTATCCTGGATAATAAGTGTGTAATTTAATAAAAATTTTAATATCCCTAGTATTTTATATTCAGACAATTATTTATTTATTTATATTAGACAATTACAATTCCAATAAAATAATGTATATTTATTAATAATTTGTATTTTATAATACTGAACTAAAGTTATTTGATAATATCAAGAAAAATTAGATTTTTGTTAATTTTTAACAAAATTTTAATAAAAATATGTGGATAACAATCTTTATTTTCCCACTAAATTAAGTATAAAAAGTTTGGCATCAGTTTTAAGACGAAAGAACAAAAGGCAGTAAAAAGTTTTCGGGTCCAATAAGTCAAAAGAAGTTGTTTTTATTTGGATGTTTACCGGTCACTGTCGCTAGTAGCTAAATCGACTGGCCGGTTTTTGATGAAATGTGACATGTTGGTACCTATATATTATTACAATTTTTTAATTAAAAAGATTAAGGTTTTGAAAATCTTATTAGGTAAAAATGCCTGTTGCATATATAATTTTCTCAAGATCGGCTTTAACAATACAGATGAAATTTTTCTCAAATATAGCTTAAAATTTCTGAACAAAACAGGGTCATATTTTATAAAAATCCAATACATTAGATATATAAAAAAACTAATCAATCAGTTGATAAAAATTTGTTAAGGTTTTAGTTAGATGTGAAGATTCATAATTCACGTTAGTACAACAAATTTACAATGTGAGGTGTTTGCAGTGCGGCAGTAAATCGGAAAAAAGAAGCCCTGACCGCCAGCTGTTTTGTTTTTTCTATTTACTCTAGAACCGTAATTTTCTTGAGTTATAAATTTTTTTGAGTTATGAATAAATATTTGAAACAATTTTGCAATAAACGTCCTATTTTAATTTTTCCCTGTAGGTTCAGTAGGTTCTTACCCTATTGCAGGGGAGGAGGGGATAATTGAACGTGAAAAGATTGGTTATATTTTTGCACAATTTTGTTGATTTCAAAACTTACTTAAAATATATTCAATACAAATCTACTTACTAGATTCCATAAATATGTATCAGGTCATTTAGTAGGCGGTTATATACGCAGACAAACATTTTTTTTCAAGGACGTATTTATAATTCGTATAATGTTTGCAATCTCTGTAAGTTCGGACAAATTTTAAAATGTCTATACTTTTAATGCAAAAAATGAGTATGAACATAATTCACACATACATTCATAATGAGTATACATGCACATAACGTTCACGTTAATAACAAGTAAATGACGTAAATCAGTTGACGAAGCTTTGCACGTTGATCGCTAGGCAGCGCCCCTGTAGCAACACATAGCCTCTTTACTTACTCAACGAGTGCTCCAGTGAGTGCTGGAGGAAATGGTACCATTCACCAATTGACAATTCAGCTGTCAGCATATGAACCATACGATTTGCCATATCAAATATAGATATACATTGGTATAAGACACATGCAATCTTCTGTGTTAAATCTGAATTATAAACCCAGTTAACAATGCCCCGATATCGGTGAATATTCTGAATGTATTCAATTTTCTGTGACCCTACTAAATGTTTTCAACTTGCAGCAGTCGGTACAAAACGACTGTCGTAATGATGCACTACGCCCTAAGAACTAACAGGAAACTGCTTCCTGTTTCCTGCTTCCTGATGAGGTCGTTGACTCACACCGAGATCTTGCTCGACCACCGCAGTTTTGATTTATGTATTCAATTTATTTCTCTATCTCGCTGTTCTTGCTTTCACGCTGTTTGAGATATATTGGATTTTAACCCTTTGCGAGAATGCATATAAACGGGACGAATATTTTACCCCCTTCTCCGGCTTAAACCGCATAGAGTTATTACTTTTAGAAACACAGCAACCAAGTTTCTAGCTTTAATAAAAGTTTGCCAAATTTTTAAAACGTTTTATCAATTTTACGAAATTTATTTACACAGTCTGTTATAGTTTTTATACGGATTATAAGTGGATTTTGATTAGAACAGAATGATCATCATTTCCAAATCCGTGATCTTGAAATGATCGCCGATACTGACCATTAACACTTTATATATATATGTCATATGAAGTTGGTTTACAAGACATTAACTTTATCGTACACTTTTTGAAAGCTCAGTTTTCCTAATCTAATCAGCATTAAAATTTGAATTATTAAATATTTCACATTTATTAAAAGTTAGGAAAATTATTGAAAATTCAGTTTCAACACATCAGCGAGAGAGTTGTGTGTACAAGTTTTATTCGTTTAATGAAACTGCTGTACGCGAAATTTGAGTAAAATATACAATGAAATGTTTAGGAGCGACGTAATTAATTTTCCTCCTTCCCTCTATGTGTGAAGGGGATCAAATGTGCTGTAAGGTGAAATGATAGCTTCCAACGGCTCCATACAGCTCGCTACATGGTAACTAGGTTAGGAAACGTTTCACGAATTCATGTTTACGCATTGAATGTTTACAACAAAGCTTCGATAACTAATAAAATAAAACGTTATTATTTGGATACTGTTTATTAATTGCTCGATAGTTGTAAATTTAAACGGTTGTACGACCGATGGTAATAAATAAATCAATGATTTATAAATTGTATACCATAAAGATGATATACAATCAGCTGTTAAATAAAGAATATTTATTCAGGAAATTAGTTGTTTTCAACAGCTGATTATACCTTGGCCTTCCAAAAGTTATCATAAAAACGTATGTGGTGTAATTTCACTTTTCCTCTAATGCTCTGTGGCCAGTGCAACCAAACAGTTTAAAAATGTTTAAAAGTTTCGACATAATGCATCAATTCAATTCATTAAACATTAGTTTTTAAATTAAACCAACAATTTGATATCTTCCGATCCAAAGAGATGATTTAACAAAAAATAATTATGGGCCTACTTATATAAATGACTAGCTGTTACTCATTGCGGCTTTGCCTACAATTATAATGTAGGAAATAAAATTTATAGTCCATTTTCAAAATCAGAAGAGGTCATTTCATTTTAATATATTTCTATATATAAAATTATACGATTTATGGTTTTCGGCCAAGACATATACATTTTTGTTACTCGATACTCTAAAACAGGGTCCTGTCATATTTTAATAAAATACAGTATTATTGAAAAGTCACTATTATACAATTAAACTGAAATAATATTTTGTTTATCTCAAGTACCTAAACCGTGTTCATACCAAATTTAATCTCAATTGGTCCAGTAGTTAAAGTGTGATTGAATAATAAAGAAATGAACAAAAACAAACTTTCAGATATATAATATGACTAGCTGTTACCCTTTACGGCTTTGCTCGCAATCATAATTAAAGATCACGCATCACCGTGTTAGGCCTAACAACCGTGTCAGTTAAGGTTAGAGTACTCTTTAAAAAAATAAAGGTTTTTTTTCACACATCACCGTGATAGGCCCAACATCCGTGTCAGTTAGGATATGTAGTATTCTTTAAAAAAATATAAAGGTTTTTTCACGCATTATCGTGTTAGGTCTAACAACCGTGTCAGTTAGGATATGTAGTATTATTTAAAAAAATATGAAGGTTTTTTCACGCATCACCGTGATAGGCCCAACAACCGTGTCAGGATATATAGTATTCTTTAAAAAAAATATGAAGGTTTTTTCACGCATCACCGTGTTAGGCCTAACAACCGTGTCAGTTAGGATATGTAGTATTCTTTAAAAAAATATAAAGGTTTTTTTACGTATCACCGTGATAGGCCTAACAACGGTGCAGGATAAACAGTAGGCTATTTTTTAAAAAAATAAAGGTTTTTTCACGCATCAGCTTGTTAGGCCTAACAACCGTGTCAGATTGGTTATGCAGTATTCTATTAAAAATGGGTTTCTTATCACTCAAAGCCCGTGTTAGACGTATTTTTATTGTTTCACCGATCTACAACACGTTACCGATTTTCGCCAGTAGCAATTTTGAGGTTATGTTAGTCACTTTTATTTTCGATTTTTATCGTACTTCTCGTGCTTTCATATTTTGGATTCTTGCTTTTGGGCACATAATAAAGCATTTTAGTAACAAAAATATCGAAAAATCCACGATATGCTACACTGCATATTTACCATTTTTTCATGTAATGTAATTACACAAATATATATACTACAATTGGCCCTCTGCGTAGGGATTTTTTTACATTTAATATTGAAAATTCAACACAAAGTAACAAATTAAAGACAGTTTTGAAAAAAATTTCAACTAAAATATTGAAAATGTTACATTAAAAGCAATAATTTTTGCAATAAATAAAACACATATTAAGATTCTTAAAATAGGATTGAATCTATGTTCATCTCAGGTACCTAAATCTCAGGTCCAGTAAATAACTACAGTTAACACATGCTACAAAACTAAATACTAATAATTATTTTGGGCTGGGTAAGTAGTATAATGACGTTTTGTAAAACGAGAATAGGCCTATGTGTATCTCAGATACTTAAGCCATATTCGTACCAAATTTCATCTCAATTGGTCCAGTGGTTAAAGCGTGATTGAATAACAAACAAACAAACAAACACACAAACTTTCAGAAATATAATATGAATTAAATTAAGATTAAGATAAGATTATATCAAATAAATATTTGTTACAGTTTTAAATAACTTATTAGATCAGTACACTCACTAAGAAGTATAAAGTATAAATTATTGGGACGTGTAATAATCGGTACTGAGTTTTCGACGAATAAGTGTTTTTCAAATCTAAGATTTCAACAGTGGTATTTACTTAATCGTTCATTCACCTGTGTGTCTGGCTAAATTGTCGCACTTTATTAAAATTCGGTATGTAGGTCTGGTCTACCCATAACTTTTTCATTTATTACAAATAAATTTCTCTATTCCTAATTTTTTTCCAACTACCTAACAAATTTTATTAGATTTTGCTCAAATGTAGTCAATGAATACTCAGACAGAAGGTAAGGGTTGCTAAACTCCCCCACAAAAATCAAGAAGCTGAAAATTCGATCTATTTTCTTAACCGGGTCACTGCGTCTTATCTTCCACCATGATAACATATGTCCCTTTTTATCAGGAACTAATAAAGATATTTCTGTTTTTTTCTGAAAATAATGTTTTTTTACATAAGTGGAAAATTTAAAATATGTTTGTTTGCAAATTAAAAAAATGTGCTTTTTATAAAAAAACATGTTTACAATTTGAAGAAATCTTGTATTTACCTTTTTTAAATAAACTATATATTTTTAAAACAATATTTGAGTTTCCAATTATGTAGGTAAGTGAGATAAATACACACAAAATATGTCAGGAAAATCCCTATGATAATTCCTGAGATAAAGAGGTATTTCTCAGTATTAAATGTATTAAAAATGCAACTTTCGGGAAACGCCAAAAAACTTTTATTACATACAAAATAGAGTTATTACCTGACACCTAATACAGTCCTGGAGCATAGGAAGGTATTATCTCTTCTCTTCCTTCTTCCAATTTATCCTCTAATTTTTCTTTTTAACTGCAGCATATTCAGATTCATTACTATTAAATTCACTATAACTGCGAGGGTTTTCAGGAACTGGTAGATCCAGGAGGAACTGATAGCCTAGGTCTAGTTTCAGAACTTGCGGTGTTTATAACCCTACTTTGAGCTATTATGTTGCCGTGGTATTTCCGTTTCATGAATGTTTTTAAACTTCTAGTCAAGATAAACTAAATATGAGTATAAACACGAAATTATTCACAATTATAGCTTCACAGGCTATAAAACAAAAATTAAAATAATGCTAAAAACAACAAACACCTGATTTAAAAAGCACTAAATGAACTATAGAGATGTGGCCAACACTACAAATAGTAATATAATTACAAAATACAAACTGTGTGTACAATAACAAGAGGTTTTATTGCAGGAGTAGTTAAGATAGTGCTAGAAAGACAAAGTTTTAGCTGAAAAACCAATAACACGGTCTCATTCAAACGTAAATAAATTGGGTCTAACATGTTTTAATATATAAGTGTTATTTACCACTGTAAACAAAAAAATTAAGCTATAACATAAGCAACAAAAACATCACCAAAAGTAATATTTTTGTACAGTAACTCCCTTAAAATTGTTTCATTAGATTTTGCTGCAATTTTGGTCTTATTTGAGGTTCGTAACTCAAATTTAAAAAAAGATATGGTTTTTATGTTAATCGAAAAAACAAAAATAAACATTAGCCATTGTCGGGTTTGCTCGTTTTTTTAAATATACTCTTAAAACGTACATTATTTATTTCAAATTCAGTAAAATTGACTAAATTTTTAATCATAAAAGCCTGTGATTAAAATTTAAGCAAAATAAAATTTTGTAAAATTAGGTTAATTTTCTTATAATTTTTGTCGTACAACGTGTAAGAGAAATAATGATTGGACACGAAAAATTTATGTAAAGTTTTGAAATGTTTATTTTAATCTCATCTCTTCTCATCTATACTTTATGCCAGTTAGCCTAATGAGGACGAAAGATCGGCATTAACGAAAAGAATAAAACTTACAGCAGTAACTTCAATCTCGAGCCTTAAACCTTGAGTTGCGCAGTTCTGAGACGAAGTAGTATGCCCGGTGTTTTAGACATTGGGAACTGACCTTCTTTGAAATACCCAACCCTTTGTATTTAAGGGTTGAATGTACCTTACCTGTTGTTTACATGCATACGTAGTCAGATAGCACAGGCTGTTCGGTCTTAGCCGGTCTTATGAGGAGTTAGACCATATATTCATTCGTAGATTTTATTATTAGTGTTATTCCTGTTATTATTGTTATTCCCTCTGAAAATGGTAGCTATGCTAAAGAATCATACATCAGGCAAGGGAAAATCTGATGGCAGTAACTCCAGTCTAAAACCTACGACCTTGAGATGTTCAAGTTCGGAAATACAGATTGAAGCAGCTTAAACATCTTAGATACCTCGAGCCTCTTAAACATATTAACCAGCATGATACATATATTTTCTTGTAACTGGCTTACAGCTCGAAAATGTGTACGAAAAAGTATTTTTTTTACTAAGATCTCGGTCAATCTTTATGTCTGGTTGTTTGTTTGTGAACGTCGCACATTGGAGTGTTAAGTAACTGACAGAATTTTATTAAATTTTGTAGGGTTATGTATACAGAGTATCTTAAACAGTGGTGGTGCATAGCATTTGCTGCCGTTGGGTGACCAGTAACCTGTCATTAAAATCACGTAATCAAGTCATGATCATAAAATGTAAACAATAAAACAGAATAATTTTTTTTTTTTTCTAGATTAACGGTAAGCTAGAATTTTTTCAGAAAAGGAGTTATGAAATGTTTATTTTTTCTTACCCATCCATTTGAAAAAATTCTTTTATGACCTCTTTACCTGAAGTTTTTCCTCTAACGTGAAACTATTGAAAGAAACATTTAACAAACATTTATTTTTTACGCAATTAATGTTAAAATAAAACTAGTCACTGACTTTTGAATTAACGTAACTTTAAGTAAATGATACATTTATAAAATAACAATAAGGCACAACCCTTTGTTTGCAATATACAGTTCAAACAAAACAATGTAAGTTACGTTACAAAATCTCAACCAATCAACAGGATAAAAACATACGCTTCCCCTCCCTCCCTCGCTGCTCCCACAAGTCTTCCTTATGACTCTGGGTTCGAACCCGTTTCAGTTTACACACTGCAGTGCTATGTTGAGCTAACATCGTAGTACTTTGCTTGACATTAATATCTTGTACAAAGGCATAAAAACGTTACGCTAATATTGTATAAATTTAATATTAAATAATAACATTTTTAGTTATTTATTATACATTTATTATTATATTTAATAAACGAAACTATTTTTCTTTCAAAATATTGGTCCACCAGTGCTTAACGACGTGCCGTCACTGTTTTTTAATTCTTTAAGAATTAATTTTTAAAACATTTTTGTCAGTAATTATTCCCACAGAAAGCATGCATCGCTACATTCAGCATAAATTCAGTTTGAAAGGTACAAAATAAACTAAAAATTTGCTTACATTATTCAAATGTGTTCAACAAATTTTGCTCATTTTTTGCTCAAAGATGACACCATAAGTCAGTGATGCAAAATGTAAAATAAAAAAAATCTTCGTTTACTTCTTGATTTACTCTCGAACCATGAATTCAGTTTATCTCAAATTCAGAACACCCAATTGAGTTATAAATTTTTATGTACGACAAACGTTTGAGTAAAATCTAATGAAGCTTTTAAAAAATGAGGCCTGTTTACAGGGTTTTAACCTTGGTAATGTAGAACTTTTTTTTGTGGAAAATAATAAAATGTAAAAACAGGTTTTTTTATATTGTTGGTATAAAATTGAACGTTTATGTTGTGTTATGATAAATAAACGTGACTAATTTCCATCGTAGATAAACGGGTCAAATTGCTACAGTAAAACCTGTTGCTTCGATAACATTAAAAATATTAATTTAAAATAAATATTCTGATATCGCCCCGGATTTCCAACTAAACCATTAATAAATAGGATTTTAACTTTATACTATCAATTTTAAAAACGTCATAACCCTAATTGGTTCATTTCAATCCCAGATTACTGTTTCAAATTTCCCGATGACGCCACTGTATGATGCATTAATTTAGTCATTGAGGCCTCATTCAATATGATGCATTAATTTAGTTATCAAGTAATTCGGCGAGATGCTTATTAATTGGAAGTGTCGCGAGTTGAGAACAGATCTGTCAATAATAATAAAATTATAATTTCGGCACACAGCTATCTCGCTGAAGTGATGGAAATAATTTCAAAAAATATCTTTTTCATACCATTTTTGAAAATTCTAACTTCCTTCAAATTAATTTTTGTGTTTTCAATGGATTTAAAATACTAATTTACGCAGATTTCAACAATGATTACAATGATGAAATCAGATTTTCAAAGACTTTTCCGAGTTATTACTTAAATCGAACTTCGTGTCAAGTTTTAAACGGAATCGGCATTAATTAGCGTATTAATATTAAATGTTCACATTACAATGAAAAAAAAAAAAAAGTTTAATCTGTCTGAAGTCATTTTAGTTTTACTTTACGTATTTGATCAACGGGATTTTAAATTCTAAAAATGTAGATTTTAAAGGTAATTACAATAGTTGTGTAAATGTTGGCGTAATAGCATCAGTTCTGAAAACAAGGCATTCGGCAGAACGGTAGATTTCATTACTGAGACTACAACTTCTATCTGGTAATACAGATATTAAATATAAACAGCCAAAATTCTATAGAGAAAATTCTACCTGGCAAAATGTCCTGGATGTCCTTGCGTACAGTAGAGTAGCTGGTGTTTGGTCGCTGTGGTCAGGAAAGTAACTACCCATAAACTGACTGTCGCTCTGAAAGACCGTAAATAATGAAAATTGTTTTAGTTTTAGAAATGCCGAACTGATGGTCTAGCAGTGGAGACTAGAGATATCGGTTCCGGAAAGTTTCCGAAAGATATTGAGGAAAAAGTGGCGAAACTGCGCGGAAACAGTAGTTCACTGTTGAACTAGTTGTCGCTTGCTGTGCTAGTTGAGAGTGAGCCAGGCGGCCCTTACAACCGATTTAGATGAAACAATGAAGTTACTTTACGTAACAATAGTGAAATCGAATTTTCAAAAAGTATAACATTAAAAATGTTATGATCTTTACATACATGAGGTGATGCGTAAGATTTTTGAAGTGAATACTTCTTATGGCGGGGTATGGATGTATGTTTTGTACGGGAAAAAATTCAGTTTGCCGTCACTTATATATATTTTTGTTTTAAAATGTATTTTTGAAGGGAAAACTTGTATGTTCGCGCCATTATATTACTTACCCAGTCCAACTTAAGTATTTAGTTTTGTGTCAAGTGTTAACTGTGTAACAATGACGTTTTATACGTTTATTATATATTGGTAGGTGTGAATAATAAATATTTAAATTATTTTAAACGCCATTACACTACTTACTCAGTCCAAATTTATTTAGTATTTAGTTTTATAAAAAGTGCTAACTGTGTAACAGTGACGTTTTATACGTTATTATATATTGGTAGGTGTGAATAATAAATATTTAAATTCCATTATACTACTTACCCAGTGCAACTAAATTATTTAGTATTCAGTTTTGTGATATGTGTTAACTATAGGCTACAACAGTGACGTTTTAATAATATTTTATACTTCTTAATATAATATTTTAAATTTGAAAGTTTATGTGTGTTTTTGTTTGTTATTCAATCACACATTAACTACTGGACCGATTGAGATGATATTTAAAATGAACATGGTTTAGGTACCTGATATGTACATAGATGTATTCCCGTTTTAAAAATCTGAATACCTGTTATTATTTATTATAACATTATTGTTTATAAGCTTACATTTGCAATGGTTTTAATTGAAACAATCTTATAATTCCAAAAAACCTGCCTTTCCAAATTAAAATATTGCAGTTTCCATTTTAGTTGGCATTTACAATGACAATTAATGAGTCACAGGGTCAGATACTAAGAGTAACAGGAATAAATTTGGGACTCCGTGCTTCTCCCATGGTCTGTTATAGCCTATTCTAGTGTCGAGTAGCAAAAATCTATGTCTTGACAAAAAAACATAAAATCATATAATATTGTATTTAGAAATATATTAAACTGAAATGAACGTACTCATGATTTTGAAAATCGACTATAAATTTTATTTTGTGATGTAAAATATATAGCCATAACCCGTGATAAGAAGTAGTCACTTCTGTCGGCAGTCATGCGACTGCCACCATTTTTTTGAATGAACTTCTATTTCAAGATGTCTGATACTGATTCAACGGTAACGAGTGTAAACACTTTTGACCAAACAGACACCTTCTATAAACCCAAACACTTGTGTGTAAGTTTTTCCATTCACTCTCCTTTTAAAATGGGGATTTACTTTGATTAAACGACGAGAGTAATGTTGCTGGCTACTTCCTAGAATACCAGCAAGACCTATTTTAATTTTAACAGCTTTATAGAGATAAAAAATTTCGAATAAAGATGGTCCGGTAACATTTTTTGAAAAATATTAAGGTTACAGGTTAAATTGGCAGAAAGGTTACGAAAGCTTCAGCGCACTCTCTTGGAGGTCTCTTTACAAGAATTAAGAACACATGGCGAGATCCATACTAGTAGTTTCTATTCAAACTCTGTATCGTACTTTACACCTTTGAAGTAAAGTGATTTGTATTTAACCACCGTATTATATTTTTGTTGTATTATAATCTTCAACAATGTTGATGAGAGGATTATAATACATCAAATATAAGCTATCAAAATATATTTTATTAATTTAAAAATGAAGATTTGTTTGAGTTTGAAATGTTTCAGATTTTAATAATAAACGAAAAAATTTCACGAATAAGGTCGAACTTTAGAAAATCTTTCTTGATTAATAACTGTCAATAAATAGGTGCGGTTTTATTTATTTAAATGCTAAGGTTATCATTTACTTCGAAGTTAACCCGTATTTTTTTCATTTTAAAATAATTCTGGACTAATTTTGAAAGGTTACTATTACAAACCTAATCAATTTTTAAAAAATGCAAGTCAATTTTAAAGAATTCCTTTAATTGCCTATTTTTATTTTTTAGAACAGGCTCTTAAATTGGACATTTTAAAATTCGTTTAAATATTTATATTTGTGTTTTCATTTTAAGTTGAATAAATTGATTGATACAAGTTTGTGCGTTGCTTTTACAGCTATATTATTTCCTTAAGCTATTTTGAAATATAAACAAGTACTATGAAAGAGTTCAAAAGATCAGAAACAAAAGCACACCGACGTCTATCACTGATTGCTTTTCTTCCAAAATATGTTTACAAAAACATGTGTAAAATTACTTAAGTCTTGATGAATATTTCTGAAAATATCTTCGGAATTCTAATTTTAATACAGTCAGTACTTCCTCGCAGTCATTTGAAGCATCCTTTCTATTCACTGTAGCAAAGCACAGTTATTCGGCCGTTACTTTCACAGTCTCTAGAGTTGTTCAACGCCGTCTGGCCAGAAACAAAAGAAAAACGAAGGCGGACTAAGAGCGTCCAACTAAAAAGGTAAGATTACAACAAAGTCGTGGAAATTAAGAAATGTAGGTCGAGTGAGTGGAACAGGGCGTTTAAGTGCAAGCCTTGTTTAGTAAGTGCCTGAATGTAAGCGCGAAGGTGTCTGTATGTTCTACATTACACGAACGTTAAACGTTAGTGACTGTTACTTTAGTTTTATTTTCATTAATTAAAATTTGCGTGGTAAGATTTCACAAGTTCTTTTATTTCGAAAAAATATTGTTGACCGAAATGCCAAAGCTAGATCTCTGTTCGGCATTTGTTTTATGTGTTTGTTTTAGTTTATTTCTTACGCAGTTTTGGTCAAAAGCATTCACTGATTTTTTGAAATTTGGTACGAAGGTACCTTGTAGAAAGCCCGAAGTATGCGTAAGTTTTTCCATTCGCTTCCGTTTCAAGATGGCGCCCTCTGATTTACAATAACAAGCGCACGCTGTGCCAAACGATTGTTCGATTGTTTTGAAATTTCATACGTGTATAAAGTCAAAATAACGTGGTGTAAGATTTCCCCCATTATTTCCGTTAAATGGCGGAACTTGATTTAACGACGACGAGTATACGCAGTTTTGGCCAAACGTATTGACTGATTGTTTTTAAAATACGGAAGTACCTTGTATAAAGCCCGAAAAATGTATATATTTCCCCCCATTCACTTCCGTTTCAAGATGGCGGGCTCTGATTCAACGTTGAGAGTGTAGTTGCTAATTATTGTCTGAACGGCAAAAACCTACCATAATTTTGACCGTTTCATGGAGAAAGAGTATAAAATTTTCAATAACGGTAATACAGTAACGTTTTTCGTAAACAGTTACCGGTAAACAGTTAAGCGGTAAACGGTTACCGCTTAAATTGGCGGAAATGTTACGAGCGCTGACCTGAAGCGCTCTGAATATTAATTTAAAATGTACTACGAGGTCTACTATTCTTTGTAGTAGTTATTTTTGTGTAGGCTATTTATATTTATGAACAAAATTTATATTTAAAAATTGATCTGGTTTAGTGGAATAAAATTGAAACCATAAAGTGTTACCAAATACATGAATTGTTTAACTATATAATTCTTTCTGATTTGTTTCAAAAAGCTTTTTTTACATGACCAATCGGAATCGATTTTTTAAAGTTGAGTAAATTAGTTATCGAACTTGGTAGGTAACTGATTAAAAACACAAATAATTTACGTTCAAGAAAAAAAAATCAAATTTTACTTATAAGTAGATGCTAAAATATTCAGTAGTAAAAATAAATTTAACATGATTTAAAAAAATATGCAACATAAACTTTGATGTTAAGCTGACTTTGTCGGCCATTACGTTAATGCCCCAATGAAACTGGGCATTAAACTGAATTATTTTCTTCTCTTTATTTTGTCGCATAATTACGATCGATATCCGTTACGCGTATTCAAAATGGTTTCAAGTTTTCCATTATATGTTTAATTCTTATTAGTTTTAGAACAGGAATAAATTTAAAATTTCAGTTAAAATATCGAAAAATGTACATAATGATGTTAAGACATTTGTAATAATTCAACGACAAATCCGAGAACACTGTGTTGCAAGCAATAAATTAGGCAACACAAAAACACATCGGTGTATATAAATTGCATACCTTGCCCCTTAACGTTTGAGATTGTTTTTAAAATGAAGCGATTTGAACCTAGCTCGGCGATCGACAGTATCTTAATAAAATATAGGGCTATAATATTAATGACAAATTTTTAGCTACTTTCCAGTTGAAAATAATCTACTGGAGGTTCCATCATTGTAAAACCCAGACCCGGCATCATGTGATAAGAATCAACCCTGACCTCTAGAACATATTTTAAGAGGTCATTAAAAATTTATACAGTATATATAAATTTGTGTGTGTATATAAATTACGCTATATCTTGGTGAGTGTATGTCAGCAAATTTGCGTTTTCAACTTCCGTTCGATTTAATTCAAACTTAAAAAAAAATTGAAATAGCTTCTTTAATTTGTTACCCAGCAAAATCCGTCCCACTGATTGAAGTTTGCGGCCATTCAAAAACCGTTAATTAGCATAACTTTTTTACGACATGTGATGATTTTCAAAAAAAACGTTATTCGCTGAAAATAGTTTTGAATTTTACTGCGATCAAGGTTCATGTTTGTATTTTTTCAGAAAAATGTTAGTTTTATTTAATTTCCATTCCTGTTAAGTTTTGCAATGTTGTTTGTTTCTGGACATTTTGTTTCAGTTACGTCAACGAGACATTTGCGCGCGGTAATTGTATATTTTTTGATAAATTTTGAAGCGTAAACTTTTTTAGGAAATTTAACATTTTCTCGTGTGAGGGGAAAAGTGGAAATTTGCAATAGCATGTAAAAAAGCATCACACATGCCTTATAAATTTTATTAGTGTCATTGAAGTGAATTCAGTCTACCAGTGAGTTCGTAGTTTGTAATGCTCTAGTGGCTTAGTGTCAATGAAACTAAATGACGTGAGTTCAAAAACCGCAATTGTACCGCTATTTGTTTTTAGTATAAATATATTAATAAATTGAATTATAAATAATTAAAGTACAATTAATGCTATTATAATACCAGACAAATTTAGCACGAAATAGTTTAAAGCATTTAGAGGTAAATATATCTTGTAAATTTTACATAAATAAATAAAATAAATTATTTAAATACTTATTAAATTCAGTTGCACTACCCGCCTAGCCTGCATTAACAGTTGGATATTTTTTACAAAATTGCTGTATTTGTATACGAAGTAGTTAAGTATCCACTTCTGTTGAGGGTAACTTCAATTTAGCAATAACATGGGCAATAAACCAGCAATTCACACTGATTATTTCAATTTTAAAACTATTCATTTTTGTCGCCTGACTGCTATTGTTTTTTAAAACATAACTTTTAACTAATGAAACTGTTCACAAAATAAAAAATTCAGTTTTATTAGGAACATCAAATCTTTTAATTAGATATTTTTAATACAAAATATTTACATTCGATTAAAACAAAAAATAGATTTATAGTATACACATTTCTTATGTTACAAACACAACAAAATCTTATTATTATAAACAAGACATACATTATATTACTGTATATACATTTGTGCATTTTTATTAAATCATTTTCTATTAATCTTAACACAATTTGCCAAGTTTGTATTTGGTCCGTTTTGAAACTTTGATGCAAGAAAAATATGAAAAATTCAACCAATTGTTGAACTTTTTAAATTACAAAATACTTTTTGTAATTATAAAAACTCTGTGGCAATCAAGTTGGTGAACTTGAAACAAATGGGAGGTGGTTGAGATTTAAGAGGTAAGGTATTAGGTTAGGTTCAGTGTCTTGCAAGAGTGACGTGGTGTTTATTGATGTTACAAGAATGTTGGAATTTAAATGCATGCAGCAAACTAGCTTCAGTAATGTTTAACAAAAGTCGCACAAGTTGGGAAGTGACAGATGAAATGAAAAAATAATCACAACCATTATTCTAGCAGACGTGGCAGAAGCAAATTTCCACAAAATAACAACACTCAAATAACGTAAACAAAATTCCAGTACACGAAACTCAAACTTGTATCAGTTTATCTGTTTTAAAGTAGAATTCTACTCGTAAATAATCAATGCACGCAGCTGTCTCGCTCACGTGAATTTTCAACAATTATTTTTTATCTTTCACTTTTTCAAAAATCTAATTTCACTTTCATTATTTCTTTCGAGGTAGATAAGACAATAAATTTTCAGAATTAGAGAAAATAACTGCAGGATTGCCCTAGAGAAGTGTCCTTGGTCCAATTCTTTATTTACTGTATCTCAGGAAAACCATTATGGCAACTTTTGCTGATTATCTTGCTATTTTAGCTGTTGGAAAAGGTGCAGACATAAGGACATACGACAACCGATGGTTATTCTAGAAACAGTGTCCCCAAATTATTCTAGGTTCTGAGTGAGTATCTAGTGCATAGCACTTTTAGGCTGGGTTCGCAAACCTAATTGTCAGAGGTTCTTTATGCCTGTCTTTTTTAGTACTTGTTTATCTTACGTAAACTAGAACCTAAATTACAATAACTAACAAATTTAATAACCTATTAATTTCAAAATAAATACTCCAAATTTCAAAATAGATGATTTCATTTGTTCAATGCTGGTAATATGTTTAATAAAGTCAAACCTCTTAGGTATAATGAACTTTTTAATATTGAAAATTATGGATATGGAAAAAAGAATGGATTAATCTTACGAAATCTTAAAAAAATCAACCCGAAACAAAAAAAGTAAATTTAAAAATATTCAGTCGAGAAATTAAAACCTTTAACTACCGGTATAAATTAAACTTATAAAGTAATGAAGTTAAAAAAATACTGTTTTTGTTTCAAAACAACAATTAAAGATGTCTTTGTTTTCGTGTTATTATAATCGTGATGGTTTTGAGTTTCGTATACTTCATTTATTTGTTCGTTGTCATAATTAAATGCATGTTGAACATTGAAACTCTTATATAAATTGATCCGGGAAAGCTTTATATAAATTGATCCCAAATGTTTTGTCTATTATAATAGTCTAACAGAAATCTTAAAAACTTAATTCATTCATCGAAATATTTACTTTTACTTGTGATGATTTTGTTTATTATTAGGCCTATACCTATACCTACTGGTATATTAAGTGAAAAAAAAGTTCACTTAATTGTTATAACAACAAGTATTGAGTATAAATAGACTAGAAGTACAGCGACCATTATAAAAAAACGTGCTCGATATCAGCGGCTAAAGTCCAAGTAATTGGCATATTTGCCGTTAAGAACGCTGCAAGCTGGAAGAACAGGGAGATTCATTTTAAGAACATAGACACTTAAATATAGTTGAACATTCTGCTTCAAGATGCCAACAGCAGCAAGTACTCACATATCTCTCTTAAGTGTTATTATTCTAGTACGTTTATATTCAATGTCACAAGTCATAGAACTGATTATATCATCAGCTGGATTCACTTCTGATTAGTAATTAGTGTATTTGGTCGATTCTTGCAATTTCGATATCTCGAGTTTCGCCAACGTGTCCGTCAACAATCGCATTGTGCCTTTGCCAGCTGATCAGCTGAAACAGTAAACAAGGATAAGTTAAATTCAACATATTTAAAGTTAAACGCCAAGCCAAATGTAACAGTTTAGTTTCAGACACTGAATTTAATAGCTCATAGCAATGCTATGCTTCCTTGACAAATGAATTTAATGCTCTTATAAATTTTCAACAGTTCACAAATTTCATTGTATTATTATTATTATTATTTTTATTTTCAAAAGTTATTTTAAGTTTGAGCGGTAACTTCATTTTCCTCTCAATTGGTTTTCACTAATAAAAGTAGTCTATAAAAAAGTTTAGACTAGTAAAGTAGGACGTGTGCTCAGATGTTTGCCTAATCTGCAGGAGTAATTAATCAAACGTTAGGCGCTTGGATTAGGAATTTTGAAATATGAAGTAGTAGGCCTAATTAAATTCTTTAGTTCTTGAAACTGATACACGAAATTATTAAGACATCAGTAAAATTCACCTAGAAGGTCTGTACAATGTTATTTCCTGCAATATATCACTTAAAATCTTCATATAATGGAAGATTTCTCTAAACACCCCAATATACCATCTTAAAATGCTACGTCCTGACTGACTGATCAAAGCACATCCAAAACTACAAATATATAATTTTGTGGTTGTATTCGTTTTGTTACGTAGGGACACAATAATAAAGGATTTTTGAAAAAAACATTCCTAAAGGGAACGTGATTTACCGTTCAAAGATCCTTCTTCTCTCATAAGATTTATTTTTACAACAGCTGTTGAATAAAAACAAAAATAAATAAAAATAATTAAGTCATAATGTTTGCTTTTAAGTTTAAATAATTTTAAAAAAAAGATATTTTGTAGGATTGGCCCACGAAGTAAATATCATAATATTAATGTAAAATTGCAAGTACAAAACTGCAATTTTTGGTCCTTATTCCTCCAAACAGCTGATTTTCAATAACTGATGTGTCACCATCATATTAATTTTGAGTTTTTTTTTTATTACATAAGTAGGCCTAAATCTCAAACTTTGCACTTGCTGCATTGGAGGAATCGGATTAAATTCTCAAGGTCGCTTAAAAACCTCATGGTTGATCCTGTATAGTGGGGGGAGAAACTGAGAAGCTGCGATTGATAGCGAATTTTGGAAATTCGGCGACTGATATCATGGCTACACTTTAACCGTTTATAGGTCTTGGTCATTTGTGACAAGACTGGTAGCGATCCTGGTTGCAAAGGTTCGAATTATGGCTGAGGATGACTACGTGCTAACCACATGTCCCCTACAAATCGCCCGTCGAGCAGACAAAAGCTCGTAATAAGCTTTAACGGAGGTGGCGGTTCTGGTAGCGAACGCTTGAATTATGACTAGGGATTACGATGTGCTAACCATATGTCCCCCACCAACAGCCTTCTATCTAGTAAAAGTTCCTAATAAGCTTTAAGGACTGAGATATTTAAAAACAAATTGTAGTACAACCAAATGAAGTACTGACTTGATAACTCGTGGGTTAATGTAAGCAGCTAAAAAGTTAAGATAAAATAGCTGTTAGTTGTTAAATCAGCTGTTTGGTAAGTTCACAATACTGTCTAGACACGAGAAGACGTTAACGATGTTATACATTTGAAACATTAATAGCGTAGAGCTCAAGAAAGTCAGAATGTGTTTAGAGTATTTAAATTTTGCTGCCACTGATAAGTAACAATAAATATATATACCTTCTTTCAAAAAATCTGTCTAAATTAAATGGACGGCATTAAACCTTGTTAGGAGCCTATATAAAGTACTTTTTTACATTCTTACTATATTGTAACGACCGCTGAAAAAGTGATCTAGAGGTCAGAGTCGGCGTTTATTCAAAGTTCTAATCATAATGACCGCATTTATAGCTTATTTTTAAATGGAAATGTGCTAAAAACCAGGGCGTACTGAGGTTCAAATTAAAATCCTAACACTGTTCTACAAGTCACTAAAGATTTGGAAAAATTACTGCTACGTTCAACTTTGTATAAAAAAATCTAAATCAAATGGATTTGCATAACGTCAATACAGTAGACTCGCTATTATCCGTGGTGGTTGGCTGCAAAACTATTTCGGGTAATGGAAAGATCGGGTAATACGAAGTTATGTTTTACCTTAAAAAAATATAATTTTTGATTACAACAAAATTGTTTTCTGAAAAAGTCTTGATGGTTTTCTGAGCTTCTTGCCTCTCTTGGATACGGTGATATTGCACCAACGCTGTAGAAACAGAAGATCGTGCAGTGAGGAGTTTTCTTAGTGTTCAATGTAGGCAAGAGTTGATTCATTTGCGTTTAAGCCATCGGATTGAGATATTTTCTGAATTACCTTGTCAGCATCGTTCTCATTGCCATGAGAGTTGTTTACAATGCCGGCACTTGCGTCGTCAGTATGCTCCAGTTGCACATCTTGAT
The DNA here is from genome assembly GCA_022606455.1 of Callitettix versicolor. NCBI lineage: Eukaryota > Metazoa > Arthropoda > Insecta > Hemiptera > Cercopidae > Callitettix > Callitettix versicolor. The sequence goes on along the minus strand of CM040189.1, from coordinate 37,513,494 downwards.
TATACCAATCATGGATGTCTGCATTGTCAATTGAATTTCAAGCGCTGCATTAGCTAGATCGGTTAGTTTAACGTCGGGGTTTTCACTGTCTTGTTATCGAACATTTGTTTAGTGTTTTCAATGCTAAACGGTTTCTTTCACGAATTTGCTACGGTAGAACGTTTTATTCTAAATTGCTAAATGTGCCAAACAGGAAAAAGAAACCTCTGTTATATTTCTAGAATCGGTATTGGCCGAAGCGTGGAAAAGTGTCAGAACAATATTTCACATCAAATCGTTACATTATGTTTGGTGGGCCCCGCAGGGGGCTGCAGACTAGCTGCACCTATTGAGAGGATTTAGACATCCCTCGCGATAATCGAGTCTAACACACACTTGCACTTACAACACTACACTTACTACTTTAAAACTTTACACTCACACTTACATTTAGGGAGGCGATAATAGTCTCAATGTGCTTTTCGCCTTAATATATATATATATATATATATATATATATATATATATATATATATATATATATATATATATATATGTGTGTGTGTGTGTGTGTGTGTGTGTGTGTGTTGAAAATTACCGCATTTTCTCCATCCCTAATCAAATTTCAACAACCAAAAAGAATCAAACATTCTAAATTAGAACAAGCTTTGTGTCCTTTCCTAATTCTGATGTAGGCCTAATGTAGCTTTTTTAATGACACTGCCTCGGATAATTCGGAGCTTCGGTTGATCGGGACTCGGATAATCGGGTGTCTACTGCAAAAATATCAAGGGATAGAGTTGCCAATATTATAAGATCAGGATCAGTAAAAATGTTTTATTTTTGCCCGTAAAATATGCTTTTTTTTACTCATAAAAGTTATTTGAACTTAATATTATAAATAATAATACTAAATCTAATTTCGTATAAAAAAACTCTCACCTGGAAAGGAAACGCTAGTCAGAAATTCCGTTTCTGCCTATCCCGGCGCAAGCAACCGAATAATTTCAGGAAAGATTTGCGGAAACTTGAGTTCATGAAGCAGTAGGTGATGGGGTTGCAACAGCTGGACGAATAAGCCAGGAGTTGGAAGAAGCTGATGGCCTGGTAGCCTAGCTTGTTGTAGACCGCTGCTGGCTCGAACAACGCAACCTGTGTCCATATGTAACAATTAATTAATGTTAGTAAAGATATTGCATTGTTATATCTACGAGTGCACGAGCTATAAAATAATTCAGATCTGAAAAAAACTATAGTTAAATAAAAGTTAAACATATCTTGTCTAAATAAAATATTATGCAATATTATACGAGTAAATTAAATATTTTTGTTATTTTTAGTTTTGATTTTCAAATTGTAGTTGCAATAATTTGTCTTGCTATGGGTTTCTTTGTAATGATCTTTTTCTTACAATAGTACATTTTCGTTTTAACTTTTTAGTGAAAAAGAGGATCGGTATTTAAAGCTTCTTCAGTCTGCTGCGTCTCCAAAATTACCCACCTGAAGGTTGTGGATTCGAGAATGGAGTTACTACCGTAAGCGTTTCCCTTACCGGAAACACCGAATCTCATTTTCAATAATCTGACTTGCATAACGTATAGACGTTAAGCAATGATAAGGAAAAAAATCTTCATTCATAATTTGATTACTTTTGTTTGGAGTTAATATTGTGTTACTCTCCTCGCTATTCAACTGTCCGAGTAAATTAAATTTCTTCCTTGTAGCTACATTTAATATGCACAAATAAACTTACTGTGTTTATAACGTACAAAGGGGTCCAGCAGATGAAGAACTCCAACACCACAGCAAACAACATTTTGATGACTCTTTTCTTCTTGGTAAGAGATTTCTTCGTGTTGGACCTCCGCAGAAGGCCGGGACTGGAAGCGCTTCGATTACTCCAATGACCGCTACACCTTGTGGAAACATTCGTCTGCAGACTGGAGGAATTCGTAACGGCTACGTGTCTCGCAGGTGTGACAACTGAAACATTTGTGGACATCAAATTGTTAACCAAAACGACTTCTGCCCTCTCCGATTGCTTTACATTAAATTAAATAATTAATTGTGAATTAAAGCAAAAATAGAATTTTCTAAAAAAAAAATAACTTTAGAATGTAGATTCTTGTTCCATGTCATGGAACAATAAAATTCAAAATTGGAAAGTATAGGACTACTTTGATTACTAGTGAATCGCCATGAATTGGGAGTGTGTAATTTCCGCAACTTTGACTCTGTCTTGGTTTGGTTTTGAAGCCGACTCAGCTTCCTCCATCACGAAGACCACGCGTCCAAATCTATTATTTCTTGTTACCTAGGTTACCGTTGCTTAAGTTACGATTTTTAAACATAATATTTCCTGGAATCCGCTGCAGTAGGTCTAAACTGACTAGACTCCGCTTCTTCCGCTTAGCTCCGATCTGCATTTGATGACCCCCTGGCCTAATGAGGACGAAGGACTGATGTTAACAGAAAGGATAATAACTATGGATATTTTCAGGACCCCCTTAATGTACAAAGTGTTACACGCCGAATTTACTACTGAAGGTAGGCAAAATACATTTCTACACTTAGAAACTTAAACAGTAACTATTAAGTAGGAAAACAATTTAATTATTCATTGTCTTTACCTTTTAACTGATCGCACGTACTACCAGATACATACATAGAACATAATGAGAACCAATAAGTGTTAATAATAATACTGAAAGTTTAAATTTGCGTAAAACTGGTCTGATTCTAACCTCACTTTAAGCTATTCAAAAATTATTTTGTAAAAATGCTGATTATCTGTTTTTGGCAGTCACAAAACTGTGACGCAGAGAAATTCCGGTAATAAACATCACCGTGTAGAGTTTTTAATATAAAAACAAAACGTTGACGCAGCACAATGACAGTCACAGATGGTACAATATACAATACTAACACGCTATCTGGCACAGAAGCAATTACGTATTTGTTATGCGCACAGACAATTTTGACATTGATAAAAATAATAATGAGTCAACTTATGGAATAAAAATAAACTTTGTTAGGTATTCGTATAATATTTTTTCAAAAGAACTCGTATTCAGCCCGGCAGGTCTTGAAGTACTAATTTTATTAACAAAAAAATAAAATTCCATACGGTAAAAACATATTTTAAAATATTTGAGAATTCACCAGATTTATTCTTTTGAACACCTTACGATCACTTTTGTAGCAGAGCCAAGAGTTATTTTACTGACGTAATAGAAGCGAATTTCCAAAAAGTAATACTACATAATGTAACAACTCCAGACTTTGTACTTCTTTTATAAATGCGATTTTACCATCATAATCAGCGTTAAAATCTGCGTAAATTATCATTTTAAATATTCATTATAAATGCTAATTTATTCAGATTTGATCGCTGATTACAACTGAAGAAAAAATGTAAGGTAGAAAAATTACTTTTCTTAAAAATGTTGAATGGTAGTAATTTCGAAACGGATCTACGGATTTCGCTACTAACACACAGGCACAGACACACACAAACACACACACACACACATATATATATATATATATATATATATATATATATATATGTGTGTGTGATCTGTACGTTCGTAGATTTTAAAAAAGCGTACGATTCCATTGATACTCTCAAAATGTCTTCTTCAAAGAACACAAAAACAGATAGAATACAGAATTGGTGAGTACCAGGCAGGCTTCCGTCCGGGTCGCTCGTGCACAGAACAAATTTTCAACCTGAAAACAATATTGCAAGTAAAAGCTAAAAGGAATGTCCCAGTGATCTGTACATTCGTAGATTTCAAAAAAGCGTACGATTCCATTGGTCGAATATCTTTGTTTAATATCCAGGAAGAAAATGGACTTGATCCTAAAACACTGTGACTGATCAAACAAACACTGACAGGCACAATTGCTAAGGTGAAATTTATGGGGGAAATTTCCAAACCCTTCCAGATCACAACTGGAGTTCGCCAAGGAGATGGACTCTCGCCTCTCCTTTTCAATCTGGTGTTGGACAAAGTTATCAGGGAATGGGAGAAAGAATTAAAAATTGAAGGACACTGGAAACCAGTTCGACTTGGAAGACCTAAGGACAACACAGAAATCGAGTGCCTAGCTTTTGCAGATGACCTAGCCATACTCACAGATAATGAAACAACAGCAATTAAACAGATAGAAGTCCTAAAGGAATGTGCAGAAAGGGTCGGTCTACAGATCTCGTTTAAAAAAACCGAATTCTTCTGTTCAAAATTAAATATTCAAGAACTAAACACAAAGTATGGTAAGATAAACAGAGTCAAGCACTTCAAATATCTGGGAGAAATTCTTGAACCAACGGGTGGCGAGAAGGCTGCACAAAGGGTTCGGCTACTGAGAATGAAGAGGGCTCTTGGTATAACACTTGATATCTACAATAAGATATGTATGTCGACAAATACAAAAATCAGACACTACAACACAGTCATAAAACCAGAGGTATTATATGCAAGCGAGACGCAAGCACTCCACACAAAAGCTACCATGGAGGATATTTTGAAGGAAGAACGCAAAATCTTGAGGAAGATCCTTGGCCCGAGATTAACAGAAGATGGATACAGGTTGCACTCCCGGAAGACCACAGAGAAGATATCGAACCTGGCAGCAGATATCAGAAGAAGGAGGCTTCGGTTCTATGGACACATCAGTAGACTCCCAACAACGAGACTTGCCAACAGAATGCTTAAGTATATACAAGGTGTCAAATCAACAACGTCGTTGATTGCACAAGTCAGAATAGACATGACGCAGAAATAGACTCAACAGATGTTGAAGATAGACACGCATACAGGAGAAAGATGATCGGTTGGAAGGTCCCAGAGAATGAAATCCCAAAGAGAGCAGGGGTAAAATGGACGGAGGAGCAGAAGAGGATCCATGGGGACAGGATGAGGGAGATGTGGAGGATGTTTTGCGTGATCCAACAGGGTCTATGCGCAGATAATAATAATAATAATAATAATAATAATAATAATAATAATAATAATAATAATAATAATAATATATGTGTCTGTGTGTGTGTGTGTGTGTGTGTGTGTGTGTGTGTGTGTGTGTGTGTGTGTGTGTGTGTGTGTGTGTGTGTGTGTGTGTTTTTCTTCGTTTACTTTTCTGCCGTATAAAGTATATAGAAAGTATTGTGATAGTGAAAAAATATATCTTCAGGTTTTGATAGATGTCCGTTTTTAAATTTTCTGGGTGTAAAGAATTGGTTTTTACTAGAATTTCTGTTTGTAATTTATCAATGAGACTCTATATATCGCTGAAAACTAAACTAATTTACCAATTTCCATAGCGTGTACGTGTAGTTTGCTTACATATCTAGATTAGTTAAAAAAAGATTACATATCTCTTCAAAATTAAAAAATTCTCAAAATCGGCTCTAAAGATTTTGTTCAAATTTCGCCCATACAAAATTTGGGTCATTATACCTTAAAAATCCAGTATATGTGCGATCGTAAAAAACTGGAAAACAATTACGCTAATTTGAATTTTTTAAACCGACGAGTTATGCTTTTTATTTATGACCAAAATCGTTTAATTTTTTTTTGTCGACTGCTTCTGAGCTGAATGTTTTGGTAAATTAATTAAACGAAAGGAACTTTTGTGTAAAATATACGATCTATTTGTGTTTCGAATCTTAGGTTTATTTTCTTCGATGACAGCCTTATTAAACAGGATTATTTAAAAAGTATTATTAAACAGTGTTTTTTGCATACATTCTACAAAGTGAAACTAATATTTGTATTCTCCTCTGAAACAGAATTACTTTCATATTTGTTTATTATAAACGCACCTGTGTTGACAATTGGGCGCTGCAACCTCATGTTCTTCCACAGCGTGTGCGTTATGAGTGAGTAGGTTCCGGCCAGAGCCACTAAGGGCAGTACTAGCAGCAGGGCGTCCAGTAGAAGGTTGTAGATCCGCTCATAGTTGTCATCCGGCCAAATTTCACGACACTTCCGGTGTCCTATGTATATTTCAATAATCAGAACAGTTTTAACTTAGGGTAAATTGCAATTATTGAAGAGGCCATTCTAATGACTTGTAGTTCAAAGAACAGTAGACCTCGCGGTATACAGAGCGCTCCACGACGACGCTCGTAAGTTTTTCCACCAATTTACATTGGAAAAATAATATTTACGAAAAAAAATTATTGGACCAAATTTATTGACCGAGAGGTTTCTGTTTCAACTCGACCGTTCAGCAGTGCGCGCGCGTGCGTGTTTTACGCAATTTTGGCCAAACGTATTAACAGATTGTTTCCAAATTTGGTAAGGAGGTACCTTGTATAAAGCCAAAACGACCTATGTTTAAGATTTTTTTCTTAATTTTGTTTCAAAATGGCGGCCTTTGATTTGCGTACTCAGATTTAGCCAAACGCATTGACAGATTGTTTTGAAATTTGACGCGAAGATAACTTACATAAGGCCCACACGATGTAAGTATAAGATTTTTTTCCATTCAAAAAACCGATTGTTTTAAAATTCGATACGATGTCTCGTACAAAGCCCAAAAGATGTATGATTTACTTCCGTTTCAAGTTGGTGGCCTCTGACTGAACGAAGAGAATAGGAAAGAATTTTACACATACGTCGTTCGGGTTTTGTAAAAGATACCTCGATACCGAATTTGAAAACAGTCGGCAAAACTGCATGATAAACAAAATAACAAACAAACAACACACACAAACCAAGTGCTGAATGTTCGAGTTGAAACAGTGACCTCGTGAAAGATAATGTACTCGTACCTTACTGCTGTACAAAATTGTTAGTAAATTATTTCTCTAAATTGTTTTTTTAAATTCAATGTCTTAATATTTTAAAATCATTTTCGTTAAAAATATTAGCAGTTTATTAAATTTTACATTTTTATATTTTACAAAGACGAGTATACAAAACTGACATGTCTCGGTCTTAGTTTCAATTTTATTTTTAATAGAGCAAGACTTGTGAGGACAAACGTTAAATGACAATCTAACAGCTTTGCTGATGATACATATTTGAGGTATACAATGTTGCCAACAAAATTTATTATTGTAATATACATAAACTGATCTTGACAAACATAATTTTTTGTTTACTCCTAATATGGTGTTAAAATAAAACATGAGTACGTTTTATTTAAACTTAAAGGTTCGAAGTAAACGAAGTAATTTATGAAATGCTCTCAAAGTGGCCTATTACTGGAACAATGGTGTTTTATCTAACTGTAAATTATGTATTGCATTAGGGAAGGTTTTACCAATAAATTATATCTGAATCAGATTTAACGAACATTTTACTCCGTATTAACCAGCTGCCGGAGATGTAGGGCCATGTAGAGTCAATTAATACATTCTGTGTTCACTGGTAGTGTTAAGGAAACATTATTTGCTGAAATATTAATGTCGTTGAGTAGTTCTAAAAAAATTAATACTAAGCTTAATTATGGAATACGAAGCTGAAGTGCAGCATTTATGAGCATAATTAGATCACTTTTAAATTCTCAAAAAAACGTACAACATGTAAAATACCAATAAATAAACCTGAATTTACTTTGTTAAAACTTCTGTTTATTTCTTAAGCATGAAGTGAAAGCTATGTTTTAAAACTTTAAGTAACAATAGTGATCTGACATCACGGCATACGTAAGATGAAATCAAAACACGAACAAAATTTCATTTATATTAAACTACTTTTCTTCAACAGTAATTCTTCATCTTATTACCGTATAACAAGATGTAATCAAAGTGAAACTTACTTTACAAAAACTTTCGGAAAACATCTTACCATTATTGTAATGGCATTCAACTTTTGAGGTGTTTTAATTTGTCCCGCTATTAAATAGGTTTCGTGTTGTTCTTATAGAGATACATTTTTCCAGCAGTAGACCAGTGTTTCATCAGAATCCTGTTTTATGTTTTTTATTTACATTTCTTGGAGTTTAATAAATAATAAAATAATTATGTAATATTCTAGGCAATAAGTCATATGAGTTTGATATATTTATCAATCGGCAATATTGTTTTTTTTTATTTTACTCACAATTCGAATGTTTTTCCATTAAAATCTGATACACGTGTTTCATTTATACTGAGTAATATTTTACGATCAGAATAGATTTTCAGCATCGGTGCTTTTTAGATTTCCTGAGCCTAGCAGGAGAACCAATACATTAAGGTAATATCATTAAATGCGATTGAGGTCTACAACAAGTGAGCTAACGTTTTAAGGTCGACTAAAACGCAAAATGTAAAAAAAGGTTTGTGAAATATGTTTGTGCCACTAATTACCACTTATTCTAACTTCCACTTAGTCTTACCTTGACTTGTAGGTATCAGCTCGCTCAGCCATGCTATGGGCACCATCGTGAGCAGACTGACCACCCAGATGATAGCTATCAGCTTGTAGGCGTGTGACAAAGTCTGCCAGCGTCGGGACCTGAGGGGGTGGCAGATAGCGTAGTAGCGTTCCACGGAGATGCACACTAACGTCCATGCTGACACCGACACGCTGGATGCTGTATGGCAAACAGTGGCGTAGATACTAACTTAGATATGAGTTTTTTATTTTGAATAAGTTCAATTGTCAAAACTCTATGTTTAAAATGTAAACTGTACACAATCTATAATAAGACACGAAGAACAAATAGTTACGTGTTCTTTGCAACATAACAGAACTTTATACCTGGCCCTCAATGAATCCGAATTTGAGACCTATCAAGTAAGAGTGACAGCCACTACTTGACTGGAATAGTTCACATACTTTGGTATTCTTCCACAGCAGCTATGACTCCTACATTTGAGCAAACAAATGATTACTTCCCTGTAATCCGCTGACACAAATTACCCCTATTTCTACAAGTTTTAAAACTTAGATTAACTCACTTTAAATTATACTCAACAAGTTTCTCTCAGATCTTGAACATAAACAATTTTAAAAAATCTAACGTTTTGCTACAAACTGAAGAAATTATTTTTTTAAGGATTCAATAACGAATTAAACTTTGGACTCTACTAATAGGCGGTGTGAACATTTCAACGTGTTATCGCATTAAACGCGTAATGCTTGGAATATATCCAGTAAACCTGACGTCAATATAATGTCATCAGGCACAGGTGAAAGTACTTGCAAAGTTGCATTACCACTAATGTAAACCACTCATGCACCATACAATGGGATTCCACATAAACCGTGGCTACAGAAAGCCTGAGCGGCAGTCAGTTTTGACGAATCCATAATAGTCTTCAGAATTAAATCCCCGACAGACGTACGATATTAAGTAGTACCGAGTCGACATAACCCTCTAACCCTTTCTATACCTTAATAAATAAATACATCCCCACCCCAATTACAGAATATTGTAATGAATTAAAGTTTTCTTCGCTTTTCTGATTAATGACCGACTTCTCTGGTCCTGCACGAGGTACCACTTCTACTAGTGTTGCAGGTAGGTCCTACACGTAATGTATGAGTCCGAGGCTCTTCTATGAGGGTTACGGCCCACTTCTCGACCCGGACATGTCACCTGTAGCGGCGCTTACACGCGTGACGTCACATACAAAACCCCTGAACTTCCAAATTACACCCATCCATAAAAAAGTGTAACTGAAGACCTTAGGTGGATTTAGGGGAGACCAAGGGGAGTTTTGTGATCCGTAGTTTTATAAAAGTAATTAAATAATTTTATAAAGAAGTAAACTCTTGTATTTGAATATTTGTTTTTTCCATCCAAATTAAAGTTACTTAAAACTATTTTGAGGTACAACAACGACTAGGTTGTTTTCAAATATTAATATTACTGTAACTGGACTTATTCCAAAACGTGACTTTTAAGTAATTGTAACAGTAACGATGTTACGAGTACTTCATGATAATGGGTTTATAATGACTAACAATAAAACTTTCTAACTGCGTTTTAAAATTTAAAAATTTTTAACAATACATAATTATGAATAATTAAAAAGAAATTATTATAAGATAAAAATTTACCATTTGTTATAATTAAAACAACTTGCTTGTTTTTATAATTTAATGTAAGATAGTTACTGTTACTACTAATTTTAAAAAATTAAGGAAAAAATCCAAAAATTGTTGAAAAATACATTAGGCCTTTTTTATATCAAGAAATTGCAAAAGCGTAAACAAAGTACCATATATAATGATGTGAATTAGATAACCTTTACCTTGCAAGAAGGGTATCAGCTTGCACATAATATCGCCGAAGACAAAGTCCCGGAGAATGCTGCCCACCAAGGTAAAAGGCATGCAGAGGACGCCGAGCAGAAGATCGGACACGGCCAAGTTGAGCAGGAACACGTTGGTGATTGTGCGCATGCTTCGGTTTTTGATCAGCGTCAGGATGACTAAACAGTTGCCGACAACAGCGAGCAGGAATATCGTGGAGTACAGGGGTATCTGAACTTTGCCTGCGTCCCACCAGGCAGCGCTAGTGTTGCACGATACATTTGAATTTGGCATTTGATTTTTGTTTGGATTTGGAGTTGTCCTATTCACCCATAACAATTGAATACATTTTTGTTGGTTGATTTTTTTAGCACAGATTTTCGAAGTCCCGTTGAAACCTAACTGTCATCGTTGGAAAATTTTAATATTTTTCCCACTCTCTGTTTTATACACTTTTCCTTTAACCATACAAAACCACAATCATTGTAACTTTCAGTATTTCAGGTACATTTTTCGTAAATTAAAAACAAAACAGTATAATTTGTACTTTGTATAATTTGCTTGTACTGGAAAATTTCATTTCATACTTAAAACGTTTCACATTTATCAACTTTGTTTTTCTTGAAATGTGAGAAGTATTTTCTTATCTTCAGTTCATGTACTTTAAACCTGAAACAATAATATATAACTGTTTATTTCCTTACTCTTGGCCTACAAAATATATAGTGTAATATTTTGTTAGATATAGTGTGAGTGTAAAATGTTAAAGTCGTAGGAGTAGTGCTGTAAATGTAAGTGTGTGTTAGACTCGGGTACCAAGAGGGACGTCTAAATCCTTTCAATAAGTGCTGCTAGTCTGCACACCCCTGTGGAAAGAACCACTAAAAGTCCTATTAAGTTTTCTATACACACAAAACCGAAGAAAACGCAATAATTTCTCAAAATCAGTAGATTGATCAACTTTAATCACACGAAAGACCTAATCGAAAAGCGAAATAAACCTTGTTCCAGTCGAGGTTAACTTTTTTCTATTTACTCTCAAACTAAACATTTTTTAATTTCTAACTGAAAAAAATATTCGTTTTTTTATTTTCTGACTTCACTGTGATTCTTTACATGTGATAAGATTTTACAAACAGTGAATAAGAACGATATTAATATTTTAGAGAAATAGCAACACGGGAGAAAGCTTGCGCAATGATTATACAATGTAAATTAAACTGTATAGTATACATTTTTCTTTTCAATATCCATACTTAATTCCAGTTTGAAATGGTATCAAAAAATCGGCATTAACGGAAAGGGTAAAGCTTACGCCAGAAACTGCGTCTTCAACCTACGACCATAAGGTACAAGTTCAGAGGCGAATCATACACTTGTATGGTATTTCTAATGGAATTCATGGTACTTTATAATTCAATATAAATGTGAACTTAATCTTTTATGAGTGCGTAGCCGTCAGTACTGCCTTTGTCTCTTCATTCTTATTTATTAGCTTGCCCATTGGAAAATGAGCTTTTTAAAACCCACATACAGGGTTTTGAATAATCGCCAATCCTGAACTCTAGATAATTTTTTAGGAGCCGTTAAAATTGTATATACATGTGTGTGTGTGTGTTTCAAAATAGCGGCAATATCGAATCTTAAAAACATAACTTCTTTATTTACATGTTTTTGTAAATCTAATTACACCATCGTAATCAACGTCAAAATCTACTAAAATTAGTATTTAAGTTAAATTTTCATGTTTTTTTAAATAAATGGTGAAGCATACAATTTTAATTAAAATATTTTCAATGTAAATTTATAGTGATTTCATTTAAACAACATTTATTTTAGTAAAAGTCTGAAGACAGCGATATCCGTTCAACGGTTTCAAAATGTCGTCGTTCCAAAACTTATTATTTTAAATTTTTTAATATCTGATTCAGCGTTTTAATTTAGTATTTTAAAATTTCATCAAACATTTTAATACTAATGTAGGCCTATGTAGATCTTTTTGATGATTATGATGATGGTGAAATAAGGTTTTCAGAAAAGAGTTAGATTAAAAATATTGTTGGAAATTCTCTTCCGTTACGACAGCGAGACAGCTGTGTGCGGGAATTATTTTATTCTCACAATAATAGTAAATAAATGCTCTATGCCATGTTCGCAGAGGCTAATAGTTATTTCGAACACATAGTTTCTGTAATGGAGAATAATAAGAAGTTGTGACCCGACATTTATCTACCCTAATGGCGTCTTGCCAAGGGGTGCCTGAACCAATAAAGCCACCCTTCCTCGGGAATACTAAGCAGCATTTCCTGGAGCTAAGGAACATGTTTACCATAAGTAAAACAAACAGTAGGAATGTAAGAATACTCATCCGAGAGCTATAAACGTTATTGTTGGCGAAGTGTTTCATCTGTGAGCAATTGCATGTTACTCGCAATATCTGTGGTGCAGTTTTGATTTTACATCTCGGAATTATATACTTGTGGTTCGCATTAAACTTAATGCTGACAAAGAAAATACAGTGTGTATTGTATTTGAGCTGTACAGTAAGTTGACCAAGAATGTGCTGAAACAATATATTAAGCGTGCTTAATGATATTTATTGAGACTATACAACAGATATATTTAGGCATTTAAATAAACGTTTTCAATCGAGCCTTTGCTTGACATGATTAGAGCGTTCACAGAGAAAATCTGTAGTTATGATTATAATTTAAACAATAGGGCTAAACAGGATGTTAATTTTTCTATATTAAAAACCTTCAACTTAATACTCTATAAAATATTATTTTAACTAAATGTTATAAGTTTTTTAACATTACGTTTTATACAATTGTACAAAAGCATTTAAAACAACCTAAAGCGCTTACAAAATTTTCTTTTACAATTTGTATAAATTTATATAGTGTGAGAATTGTCTTAGTAATTAAACACTGAATTATTTTCACAATAAATAAGTTGCAAATTTGAAGAAAGATTATTAAGAATAATAAAACCTAACCTGCTAGTACATACAATCAAACCTTTGTAAATTTAATTGTGTGAAATTTTAATCCCTGATTTCTTCCCTGTATCTTACAACCAAGCTGTTTTTTTAACCTAACCTGGTTTTTAATTGCCAACGTTTTCATGATGTTTCCTCCTCAAAATGCTAGGTTATAGAACATAACTGTTGTCTTTCAACCGGAGCTTTGACCAAACTGCTTCTGATACAGTTGTTTTGCTCTTTTAATCTGAAATGCCTCATATATAGAACATTACGTATTCTTTAACTACTCTTTTAGTCCCAAGCTTCTTCTGAAAAGCCTACAACCAAGTTACTCTTTAAAATAACCAGATACTTTTTCCATTTTGTTAATTTTCAGCCTACAGTAAAATGTTAGTTTATACAATCTCGCCGCCATCTTTATAACTAAACTACCATGACCGCATTGTTTTGCTATTAAATCTAAAATTTCTTCTGTATAGCCTAAAACGTAGCTACTCTATATTTTTTATGCGTTCTTTCATTTCCAAACCTCTTATGTATGATCAGTTCATAACCAAACTGATCTGTAACTTAACCAGCTCTTTTATACCTAAATGTCTTCCGTATAATCTAAAACCAAGCTGCACTTTACTTGACCAGCTCTTTTGTTCGTAAATCTCTCATATTTTAGCCTACTATGAAGCAGCTTTTTGCAACACAACACAAAATACTTGTGTATACAAGCTAATCTTATTTGTTTAACGTCCATACTTTATGCCAATTAGACTAATGAGGACAAGAAATCAGAGTTAACGGTAAGGATAACGGGAGTAACTGCGGCCCGGATTACGAACTTTGAGATGTAGCAGGCGTCAGTTGGGTTGACTGTTCAGTCGGTTGACAACCGAGTTCTCGTTTTAATTTACAACCAAACCATTACAAACTGCACCTTATAGGACTGTTTTGCTATTTTAATCTGAAATTTTCTTTCAATAGTTCATTTTATTTATACGATATTTTATACCAAAAAAGTTTTTTTGTTGTACCTAACTTGTTTTTTATAAAACCAGGCTGCCATGGTCGGTAACCAAACTGCTCTCTTTCCTAATCTTATTTCCCAACCCAGTTCTAAAAACTGTTTTTGATTAACAATTTACTCGTTTATTGCCAAACGTAAATACAAAATGTCTACTTTCAGGTATAATAACTTGATATACAAAAACGTCGCAAAGGTCGAATGAAGGATGCAGTTACAAAGTCCTGTTACGACAGTGTAATTTGCATCACAAAGTCTTCATTAAAGGCCACCAACCAATAGCTCGCCAGTATTTAGACGAGATTGTACTAATGTAATTAGAGCGTAGGCAACTCTATTGGATTAACGTTTTCAATGCCACAGACTTCGTGACCTCCACAGATTGATAATGGGTTGTATCTGTGAGCAGGATCTATCTGTGTTAAATATTATTTCTGGTGTAATGGTAATGCTTTGTTGTACTACAGTAAGCAAATCAAATGCTGATGAATCAAAATTTGATTAGTAAATATGAGCATTACAGCCAATCAAAGTTCTTTACAGCGGAAATCGCGTTATTCTATATAACAAAAGCATATAACAGCATTCTGTATAACATTATTCTATCTAACGAAAGCATATAACAACTTTCTATATGACGTTATTCTATGTAAAAAAAGTAACTGGCTAACTTGGTGTATACAGTGTGTATTGTATCACTAAAACAATGTAATTTTCAGCATAGAGTAAAAATACGTTCAGCAACTCGTACCTAAATTTTGAACGGCTTGAAATATCCTTTGAGAATTCCACAAAGTGAAGCTATTGGAACACGTATTGATATACCGCTAAAATGGTATATTCTTTAAAAATTATAAATGTCTTTACGAAAAATAATTATATGCTAGATTTTTAATTTACCTTTTATGAGTGTACTAGCTGTTACCCGTTGCGGCTTTGCCTGCAATTATAATGTAGGCAATAAAATTTATAGTCGATTTTCAAAATCAGAATAGGTCATTTCATTTTAATATATTTCTATATACAATATTATACGATTTATGGTTTTCGGCCAAGACATATAGGCCTAAATTTTTGCTACTCGATACGCTAAAACAGGGTCCTGTCATATTTTAATAAAATACAGTATTATTAAAAAGTTACTATTATACAATTAAACTGGAATAGTATTGTGTTTATCTCAGATACCTAAACCGTATTCATACCGAATGTAATCTCATTTGGTCCAGTAGTTAAAGTGTGATTGAATAACAAACAAATAAACAAAAACAAACTTTCAGAAATATAATATGATTAGCTGTTACCCGTCACGGCTTTGCCCGCAATCGTAATATACATTAAAGTTCATGCATAACAGTGTTAGTTAAGTTTTGGAGTACGCTTAAAAAAAAAGGTTTTTTTCCTGCATCACCGTTTAACCCAACAACCGTGTCAGTTAGGTTTAGAGTACTCTTTTTAAAAAAATAAACAAAGGTTTTTTTAATGCTTCACCGTGTTAGGCCTAACAACCATATTAGTTTGCTAATGGAGTATTCTGTAAAAAAATATAAAGATTTTTCACGCATCACTATGTTAGGCCTAACAACCGTGTCAGGATGTAGCCTAGTATTTTTTAAAAAAACATAAAAGTTTTTTGACGCATCACCGTGATATGTCCAACAACCGTGTCAGGATATGTAGGTAGATCAGTAAAACAATAAAAATACGTCTAAAATCAGTACAACACGGTACCGATTTTCGCCGGTAGCAATTTTGAGGTTATGTTGGTCACTTTTATTTTCGATTTTTATCGTACTTCTCCTGCTTTCATATTTTGGATTCTTGCTTTTGGGCACATAATAAAGCATTTTAGTAAGAAAAATATCGAAAACTCCAATAGATGCTGCAATGCATATTTACCATTTTTTCATATAATGTAATTACACAAATATATATACTACCTTACAATTAAAGTATCCTAATAAAATTGTATATAATATATATATTCTGCACTCTGCTTTAAAAACATTGAATAGTCTTAAATGAAAAATACCAGATTGTGATTATTAGATGAAAATGTAACATTAAAAACAATAATTTTGCAATAAATAAAACATAGATTAAGATTTGTAAAATGGGATTAGATCTATGTCCATCTCAGGTGCCTAAATCTCATGTTCAGTAAACAGTAATTAAACCTAACTATAGTTAACAGATGTTACAAAACTAAAAACTGATTTATTTTGGGCTGGGTAAGTAGTATAATGACGTTTTGTAAAACGGGAATAGGCCTATATGTATCTCTGGTACTTAAACCATATACGTACCAAATTTCATCTCAATTGGTCCAGTAGTTAAAGCGTGATTGAATAACAAACAAACAAATAAACAAACAAACACACAAACTTTCAGAAATATAATATGAATAAGATATATATATATATATATATATATATATATATATATTGTGTGTGTGTGTGTGTGTGTATGTATGTACGTATGAAGTATGTATGTATGTATACCGGGTGTTACACTAAACTATTTGTTTATGATCAGTGTAAAACAAAATGGCGGAATAATAACAAAAAACATTAATCTTCTGTATAAAACCACTTCCTGTCCCAATGCAATACAATTTAAATATGCATTTAATTAATTGTCTCTGTCAGCTGCTGTTTTTTAAACGCAATAATAAACCTATAATAAATTTGTAGGTTGAGTTTAATCAGTTAATGTGCAATCTCCCAACCTAGAAACAATGAATATTTCAATTGAACAAGAAGTAAAATATAGTTGTTGGAATATTGCTTTTAAAATGGAATATTAAACGATAAATTGTTTTTTCATGAACGTACTTAAATGTGGTTCTTATAACAATAAAATCAGTCCATAAATTTAAAACCATTCGTTATACTAGAAACTGGATCAGTTCCAAAGAAACACAATAGATTTTCTAACACTAAAGCCTTGTATGTTATTTTACTACATTTCCCAAACAGACTTAATTCACTTAGAAAAGTTTCATCCGATACTGGGACATCAAAGTCGTCTTTTCAAAGATATGCAATGAAAAACAAAATAAATTTGTATAAGACACATTTGGTTCGCGGACTACTGGAATATGACCAAACAGACGAGTGGAATTTTTGTTTGAAAGTGATTGAAAAACTTGGCGAAAATACCAAGTAGTATGAAGGAGGAATATATTCTCAGATGAAGCTACATTTTAACGAACATGATCTACAAACAGACATAATTGCAATTATTATGCTACAGCACACAAAATCTTTTATAACAAAAGTTTGTTACGTTTTAAAATTCGTTCATCCGGTTCAAAATGGCGGTAATTCGAAATTTTTAAAAACTTAAAAATAATAATTTTTTTAATATCTTTTCGATTTAACCACTTTAATCAGCGTTACTATAAGAACTAGTTATAATAATACAAGTATTAATTATCGTAAAATTAACCTAAAACTAAGAAGTTATTGAAGAAACAACTGCTTGAATATAAGAACAAAAATTTACCGTTATATTTTTAAAAAAATAAAAATTAAAAGAACAGTTACATGAAGAGACAAGACATAACTTGTCAATTTACAGAGACAAGTTTGTATGATTTGGAGCAGAAATATTTTTTAAAATTCTGAAACATTGCTTTAATCAAACCCGTTTGTACGTGATGGAACTATAAGCATACTGTATCAAAGTTAAATTGAGAGGAATATTCTGCTCCGTTGTAAATTCAATTTTGATCTTAATTGTTCAATTAATTTTTTGTCAATCAACTACAACCTAGAAAAGAAGGATCTGTAAATAAACGCAAATAATTATTGTAAACAATAATTATTTCCGTAAAATGAAAAAAATATATTAATAATTTCGTAAACTCCGCCATTGCCGGTCCCAAGCCCGGGGCTTCATCTCGCAAGGGTTGAAGAAGGAGGAGGGGAGGAGTAACACCTCGCTAAAAAACCGGGGTCCATCTAGCTCCGGATGGTAGCACCCTGTAAGAGCCCCTGCCTTGGGTTACAAGGTGAAACTTGATCAACGGTCCTGACAGCGGAAGAGGAATCTCGGATTCCCAACGGTGAATGGAGCGGAAGAGCCTGGTGGTTTCACCACCAACCACAATTCCAAATCCAAAGACGTTTGTTCCCAGATTGGACGGCCTTTGGTCAGCGTCTGTTCTCCAGGTTAGGGGCGGCTGAGAATAACCTCCAGGGCTCACAACCTTGGTTGTAAATTCGTGGCTCTAGAAGTCACCCCCAAGAAATTATCAATCATGGAAGAGTGTGAAGTGTGTGAATAACCAAGGACAAGAAGCAACGGTTCCAAGGCAAAGTCAAATCCAAGCGAATGATCCAAATCTCTGACGAAGAAAGAAAAGCAAGATCACAACGAATGAAGCAATACTGGGCTACGAGAAAGGCACAGAACATTAAAAAGTGACCAAAGTTTGGTGAAACAAATAAAGAGAGAATTTCGTAAATATGTTACAAACACTTACCGTTCATTACGAAGTAATAATTCCTAATCATTCATTGTAATAACAATAAATTTCCCTTTATTTTTTGAGGTTCGTAGGCAAAACGGCCCGATATGAGTCGGTAACGCAAATTTACTCCTAACTATTTGACCGATAACTTTAAAATTTCACGAAAATGGTCTTTTGTACAATTCAAAAGAAGTATGTAGCCTATTGGTTAAAGACGTACAATATTTAGGCGTATTAAAAGGAAAAATATTAAGGGTAAAAATATTTTATATCTTTATTTACCCAGTGTGAAGTATCATTAATACTAAAAATAATACTGATTAAATAGAACCCCCAGACTTCGCAAAAAGTTAAGTTTTCTTTTTCCATAGCTAATTTTGAAATATAAAGCAAAATAGTCGTGTAAGGTTAGAAAAACTCGAAAACTTATAAACCTAGTTTGGTTCAGAACAACATCGTTTTTCAGGAATTTTCAGTTTCGTTTACGTATTTTTTTATTTATAGTCAAAAAATAGATGTTTTAAAAAAATTTACCAACAATTTTAGAAAGTTTTTTGATACCGCTTGATTTTTCTAGGCAGGTAAAATGAAGTAGAATATGATCCAAAATTCTTTTTATTTGGGCATCAAACACGCTACAAGCGTGTTTTGTTCTGGAAGATTGGCGTGGTTTAGTCCACATTGCGGTAGTGCAGACGACGCGGACGTCAGTTGATCTATTCTTGAGCTACCTTTATAACTCTTAAAAACAATACAGTCAAGTTAACATTTCAAAGGTCATTACTAATTTGTACGGACAAGAAATATGGCGTCTATAAGGATCCTGTAACACGTGCATTAAAAGCATCACTGTCGCCATTTTAATTTATTTATAAAGGAAAGGATTGATTAGGACTTCAAATCGTTCATTTCCGGTAGTGTTTCCTTGTTGCACTATCTTTTGAATTCACTGCAACAACAAAATGAAGGCAATTATATATCTGTACCTGTATGATTTGTATAAACACAGGTAAGGAAAGTCATTTACCTTTGTAGTTAAAGTATGTTTTAGAAACGTGATTACCAACTAACATGCGAAGCCACTTGTTGCGATCCATTAAGCTTTTTAAAAAATAAAAACGATACTTTTCTTTAGGATCTCAAGAAAAGTTATGAAAAATATATTAGAGCTTGTTCAAAAAATATTTATTTTCATACAGCAAAAATAAACAAACGAAGTTGATTAAAGAATTAATGAAATTCATTAAAAATCAGTACAGAAGAACGTTTTGACCAAAGAGTACTCCAAATGAAATTTTTTTAATTAAAAAAGGTCCCATGATTTTGGCAAGTGTTATATATATATATATATATATATATATATATATATATATATATATATATATATGTTTATATATATATATAAACATATATATATATATATATATATATATATATACCAAATGTTATCGAAATCCACCAATTAGTTTAATCTTCATTTATGTATGCATGCGCAATGACACTATTCGTGTAAAATTCACTTTTTGAACTAAGATGACATGAAAACATAAATACACCGACAGAAGCAAAGTTTTATTAATGGTATGTTTTGCTAAATATGTAAATAGTTTGAAGATATATTTAAAAATATATCTTGTTTTGTATAAATAAATAAATAAGTTAACCTAGCTTAGATATTATTTACTGTAGTTATAGTAAAAGATCAGTTGTTTTATATTAATTCATAACGATCAGCTGATTTCATTGAACAGCTGATTAGCTATAATAAATTTCATGTTATGTTGTTAAAACTAGCAATATTAACAATTATTATAAATGTTTATATTAATTTCTACTGTATTATATACGGTTACAACGTGCACGTGTTCTTCAATTAAAGAAAAATACCAAAACTAAAGCAACACAACGTTTTCATATAACACGCGTGTTCTGTTATAGAAAGGAATAAAGAAAAGAAAGAGACAGAAATAATGAGACGAAATTCATTTGCTCGTTCGTTTCCTATTTTTGTTTCAATCTTCCGTTCGGCAGACTTTTTTATTTCTATTCACTCCTTTCACCAAAGCTAAAATTAAAAGCTTCGCTTCAAGAGTAGTAAAATATAATGAAAGTATGCCTACATATCAAGTTGTAGCTAACTGACTCCAAACAGTTCGTAAAACTACTTCTAACATTCACACTGCAAAGCCGTTTTTATTTTAGCCCATAATATAACTTCCTCTGCACACCACATGCAGTAAAGTAAGTAAAACCTTTATCATAAATTAGTTAAACCAGACGTAAACCACCAGCTTGCCGTTTTCAGGTCACAAAGTCAATGAATTGTTCATAACACAATAGCCGTAGGGTTGTAAGGAGTCTGTTCCTTGGCTTGCGTTCAGAGGAATATAGGCACATATTTGTAAGCAATTTTAAATTTAAAGTTAGAAAAATATTTAAAACAGCTTAAGGTGAGAAAAAATTTGAATTGGATAATGAGTTGTCGGTTTGACAATCAAATAATACCAAATTAGCATCGATAATTACTATCTCTACAATACATTTCATTGGGTTATTAAAAATTATATATATATATATATATATATATATATATATATATATATATATATGAAGAAAATAAGAACACATTTTATATTTGGGATAAATAAACACAAATGTTTTCAAAGGTTAAAAAAACCGGTGTCATGGATCATTTTTCAATTTCCAATGAAAGTTTTAGAAATTAAAATGCTTATTATACTGATTTTTACGCCAATTAAGATTGGAAAATAAGTAAAAAAAACTGCAAGGTAAATTGTTTTGAAACATTTTGAATGATTTCCATTTTAAAACGATGAACACGTTTTGCTGAAGAACTTGTCCAAGATATTTAAAATTGCTAAATTTTTATTAATACGTAATGCCAATACGTCCGCTAATTCAGCCAGATAGCTATTTATAAATATATCATTGTAAAACTAATTAGAGTATTTTCAGAAAATGTTAGGTTATATCGTTTTACTCGTAGATTAATAACTTTTATTCACACTCTGTCAGCTCTAATGCATACGGTATAATTCCACATATATGTGGAAGAGCTAGGACCTGGATTATTTTTTTTAATTGCTTATAATTTTTCAATTTGTAATTTTCTTCAGTGTTCTTATTGCTTATGGCTCCGCAATTTAATGTAACAATATCCTTTCATCTTGGAAACCACCGTTAGATTAACGTGAATTGGGATCATAATTTCGTTAGAGTCTGCACAATAAATTCAACGTTTTGTTAAATTTACGGAGGTAATAATTTTTGTTAATCGTTACAATTTCTCCTTGAATTGTTCTCTCTAATTACTTACAGACAGTGCTTTAAAAGTGTTTAAAAGACGTGGTTGTAAAGCCATTTAAAAGCATTTCATAAAAACTAATTATCATTTTTTTTTTTAATGTTGTAACATCTGTCCAAAAATACAAAATTATACAAACAAGAATAACAACACAAACTTTCTCGGACTGAATTATTTCTTTATAAAATCCATTTCGGAAGCAATAAAGAAAAAACAAACTGCCATGCCTACTATCAAAATTAATTTAATTATTAGGCCTACTATCAAATTACTATCAAAATTAATTTTAATTCATTAATAATTTACCATCTTAATCACTGAATTGTGACAGTTTAGTCCAAAAACATCTTTAATCATTAAATGAGTCCAGATTTAAAAAATGTCGTTTATATTTACATGTATCTTTTTGCTCTTACACCCAAGCACGAGACATTTAATCTTTGCCCTTTTAGCTTTTACTTTGAGTTTTGGATAAGAAGATGTTGGGATGTGATCTGCCGATAGTAACGTTCAGCTCTAACCCTCGACGATATTGTGCTGTGAAACTTTAAAGAACAGTTCCATAGCTCTGCAGTGCCTTCAGGATTGGTCAGCCACTGTTAATGTAATCGAGGAATTTTGTAAGATTGTCCCACTGTAGACGAATTATTTGGGTATGTAGCATTAAAATCATGTAGCATTTGTATATATAGGACATTTTGGATGTAAAGCAACTAAAATAAATTTTCCTACTTACAGTTTTTACATAGAAGGACATTACCAACAAACAGCGCTACTACCAAGGTTAGCAAACGTTCTGGCTATTTTTATTTCAGACACTGCTGCTCGGAATAACGTTTTTGAGCTATTACCATACCATCGACAATGCCTGAGTCAAGATATTCGTCTTAATCTTAACCTAACCTAACCACTGACAATCCCTGAGCTAAGATATCCGTCTTTATCATAACCTAACCTAACTACCCACAGGTTCCTGAGCCAAGAGTCCGTCTTCCTCCTAACCTAACCACCCTCAGGTTCCTGAACTAAGATGTCCGTCTTCCTCCTAACCTAACCTAACCACCCTCAGGTTCCTGAACTAAGATGTCCGTCTTCGTCCTAACCTAACCACCCTCAGGTTCCTGAACTAAGATGTCCGTCTTCCTCCCAACCTCCTCAGGTTTCTAAGCCAAGATGTTCGTCTTTGTTTTAACGTAACATAATCTAAACTAACCTAACCGCCCTCAGGTTCCTAAGCCAAGAGTCCGTCTTCGTCCTAACCTAACTACACTCAGGTTCCTGAGATACGATTACCGTCATAGTCTTCCTCCTAACCTAACCTAACCTGATAATCCACAGGTTCTCTAGCTAAGATTTCCGCCTTCGTCCTAACCTAACCTAACCACCCAAACCAAAATGTTCTTTTTTCTAACCTTACTTGATCTAACCTAACTTATCATAACCACCCTCAGATTCTCGAGCCAAAATGTACGACTTCGTCCTTGAAGTCTTCATCTACAATTCCTCCATTATGGTAAGCTACAGAAACTGGTAATTCTGACCCCTCATGACATTTCCCAAGTATTCTAGTAGCGTAGAACCTAGTTGTAACCAATAGTAGCGGTACTCCTATTTCCGTATTATTTATATAATCCTCATTTCAAAGGCTTAACATTTTCTATAGTTCTGGTCAAATATGATTCTTTATTGATTTTATAAAATAGAATTAAAAAATATAACACCTAAAAAGACATAATTGTAGCCATAGACTGAATTGTTGACAAGTTAGTAATTGTTTTATCTTTGTGAAAACAATTGGCCTTTCCAATGCAAATTACTACTTCTTGTCCGATGTTCCATTCGGCATTCAAACTGCACCTAATGTAGTTGTATCGTTCTATACAGATTATATGATCTGGTTGCCTTTTGCCTGATGTTCCATCCGGTATTTAAACTGCACCTGATGTAGTTGTTTCGTTCTATACACATTATATGATCTGGTTGCCTTCTTGCCTGATGTTCCATCCGGTATTCAAACTGCACCTAATGTAGTTGTAACGTTCTATACACATTATATGATCTGGTTCTTGCATTTCTTGCACTGAGTGTTTCCATCTGGTTGCGCCTGATGTTCCATCCGGTATTCAAACTGCACCTAATGTAGTTGTATCGTTCTATCGATCTCTTCTTGCCTGATGTTCCATCCGGTATTCAAACTGCACCTAATGTAGTTGTATCGTTCTATACACATTATATGATCTGGTTGCATTCTTGCCTGATGTTCCATTCGGCATTCAAACTGCACCTAATGTAGTTGTATCGTTCTATACACATTATATGATATGGTTGCCTTCTTGCCTGATGTTCCATCCGGTATTCAAACTGCACCTAATGTAGTTGTATCGTTCTATACACATTATATGATCTGGTTGCATTCTTGCCTGATGTTCCATTCGGCATTCAAACTGCACCTAATGTAGTTGTATCGTTCTATACACATTATATGATCTGGTTGCTTTATTGCCTGATGTTCCATCCGGTATTTAAACTGCACCTGATGTAGTTGTATCGTTCTATACACATTATATGAGCTGGTTGCCTTATTGCCTGATGTTCTATCCGGTATTCAAACTGCACCTAATGTAGTTGTATCGTTCTATACACATTATATGATCTGGTTGCCTTCTTGCCTGATGTTCCATTCGGCATTCAAACTGCAACTAATATAGTTGTATCGTTCTATACACATTATATGATCTGGTTGCCTTCTTGCCTGATGTTCCATCCGGTATTCAAACTGCACCTAATGTAGTTGTATCGTTCTATACACATTATATGATCTGGTTGTCTTCTTGCCTGATGTTCCATCCGGTATTCAAACTGCACCTAATGTAGTTGTATCGTTCTATACACATTATATGATCTGGTTGCCTTCTTGCCTGATGTTCAATCCGGTATTCAAACTGCACCTAATGTAGTTGTAACGTTCTATACACATTATATGATCTGGTTGCATTCTTGCCTGATGTTCCATCCGGTATTCAAACTGCAACTAATATAGTTGTAACGTTCTATACACACTATATGATCTGGTTGCATTCTTGCCTGATGTTCCATCCGGTATTCAAACTGCACCTAATGTAGTTGTAACGTTCTATACACATTATATGATCTGGTTGCATTCTTGCCTGATGTTCCATCCGGTATTCAAACTGCACCTAATGTAGTTGTAACGTTCTATACACATTATATGATCTGGTTGCATTCTTGCCTGATGTTCCATCCGGTATTCAAACTGCACCTAATGTAGTTGTATCGTTCTATACACATTATATGATCTGGTTGCATTCTTGCCTGATGTTCCATTCGGCATTCAAACTGCACCTAATGTAGTTGTATCGTTCTATACACATTATATGATATGGTTGCCTTCTTGCCTGATGTTCCATCCGGTATTAAAACTGCACCTAATGTAGTTGTATCGTTCTATACACATTATATGATCTGGTTGCATTCTTGCCTGATGTTCCATTCGGCATTCAAACTGCACCTAATGTAGTTGTATCGTTCTATACACATTATATGATCTGGTTGCTTTATTGCCTGATGTTCCATCCGGTATTTAAACTGCACCTGATGTAGTTGTATCGTTCTATACACATTATATGAGCTGGTTGCCTTATTGCCTGATGTTCTATCCGGTATTCAAACTGCACCTAATGTAGTTGTATCGTTCTATACACATTATATGATCTGGTTGCCTTCTTGCCTGATGTTCCATTCGGCATTCAAACTGCAACTAATATAGTTGTATCGTTCTATACACATTATATGATCTGGTTGCCTTCTTGCCTGATGTTCCATCCGGTATTCAAACTGCACCTAATGTAGTTGTAACGTTCTATACACATTATATGATCTGGTTGTCTTCTTGCCTGATGTTCCATCCGGTATTCAAACTGCACCTAATGTAGTTGTATCGTTCTATACACATTATATGATCTGGTTGCCTTCTTGCCTGATGTTCAATCCGGTATTCAAACTGCACCTAATGTAGTTGTAACGTTCTATACACATTATATGATCTGGTTGCATTCTTGCCTGATGTTCCATCCGGTATTCAAACTGCAACTAATATAGTTGTAACGTTCTATACACATTATATGATCTGGTTGCATTCTTGCCTGATGTTCCATCCGATATTCAAACTGCACCTAATGTAGTTGTAACGTTCTATACACATTATATGATCTGGTTGCATTCTTGCCTGATGTTCCATCCGGTATTCAAACTGCAACTAATATAGTTGTAACGTTCTATACACATTATATGATCTGGTTGCATTCTTGCCTGATGTTCCATCCGGTATTCAAACTGCACCTAATGTAGTTGTAACGTTCTATACACATTATATGATCTGGTTGCCTTCTTGCCTGATGTTCCATCCGGTATTCAAACTGCACCTAATGTAGTTGTAACGTTCTATACACATTATATGATCTGGTTGCATTCTTGCCTGATGTTCCATCCGGTATTCAAACTGCACCTAATGTAGTTGTATCGTTCTATACACATTATATGATCTGGTTGCATTCTTGCCTGATGTTCCATTCGGCATTCAAACTGCACCTAATGTAGTTGTATCGTTCTATACACATTATATGATATGGTTGCCTTCTTGCCTGATGTTCCATCCGATATTCAAACTGCACCTAATGTAGTTGTAACGTTCTATACACATTATATGATCTGGTTGCATTCTTGCCTGATGTTCCATCCGGTATTCAAACTGCACCTAATGTAGTTGTAACGTTCTATACACATTATATGATCTGGTTGCAATCTTGCCTGATGTTCCATCCGGTATTCAAACTGCAACTAATATAGTTGTAACGTTCTATACACATTATATGATCTGGTTGCATTCTTGCATGATGTTCCATCCGGTATTCAAACTGCACCTAATGTAGTTGTAACGTTCTATACACATTATATGATCTGGTTGCCTTCTTGCCTGATGTTCCATCCGGTATTCAAACTGCACCTAATGTAGTTGTAACGTTCTATACACATTATATGATCTGGTTGCATTCTTGCCTGATGTTCCATCCGGTATTCAAACTGCACCTAATGTAGTTGTATCGTTCTATACACATTATATGATCTGGTAGCATTCTTGCCTGATGTTCCATTCGGCATTCAAACTGCACCTAATGTAGTTGTATCGTTCTATACACATTATATGATATGGTTGCCTTCTTGCCTGATGTTCCATCCGGTATTCAAACTGCACCTAATGTAGTTGTATCGTTCTATACACATTATATGATCTGGTTGCATTCTTGCCTGATGTTCCATTCGGCATTCAAACTGCACCTAATGTAGTTGTATCGTTCTATACACATTATATGATCTGGTTGCTTTATTGCCTGATGTTCCATCCGGTATTTAAACTGCACCTGATGTAGTTGTATCGTTCTATACACATTATATGAGCTGGTTGCCTTATTGCCTGATGTTCTATCCGGTATTCAAACTGCACCTAATGTAGTTGTATCGTTCTATACACATTATATGATCTGGTTGCCTTCTTGCCTGATGTTCCATTCGGCATTCAAACTGCAACTAATATAGTTGTATCGTTCTATACACATTATATGATCTGGTTGCCTTCTTGCCTGATGTTCCATCCGGTATTCAAACTGCACTGCACCTAATGTAGTTGTATCGTTCTATACACATTATATGATCTGGTTGTCTTCTTGCCTGATGTTCCATCCGGTATTCAAACTGCACCTAATGTAGTTGTATCGTTCTATACACATTATATGATCTGGTTGCCTTCTTGCCTGATGTTCAATCCGGTATTCAAACTGCACCTAATGTAGTTGTAACGTTCTATACACATTATATGATCTGGTTGCATTCTTGCCTGATGTTCCATCCGGTATTCAAACTGCAACTAATATAGTTGTAACGTTCTATACACACTATATGATCTGGTTGCATTCTTGCCTGATGTTCCATCCGGTATTCAAACTGCACCTAATGTAGTTGTAACGTTCTATACACATTATATGATCTGGTTGCATTCTTGCCTGATGTTCCATCCGGTATTCAAACTGCACCTAATGTAGTTGTAACGTTCTATACACATTATATGATCTGGTTGCATTCTTGCCTGATGTTCCATCCGGTATTCAAACTGCACCTAATGTAGTTGTATCGTTCTATACACATTATATGATCTGGTTGCATTCTTGCCTGATGTTCCATTCGGCATTCAAACTGCACCTAATGTAGTTGTATCGTTCTATACACATTATATGATATGGTTGCCTTCTTGCCTGATGTTCCATCCGGTATTAAAACTGCACCTAATGTAGTTGTATCGTTCTATACACATTATATGATCTGGTTGCATTCTTGCCTGATGTTCCATTCGGCATTCAAACTGCACCTAATGTAGTTGTATCGTTCTATACACATTATATGATCTGGTTGCTTTATTGCCTGATGTTCCATCCGGTATTTAAACTGCACCTGATGTAGTTGTATCGTTCTATACACATTATATGAGCTGGTTGCCTTCTTGCCTGATGTTCCATCCGGTATTCAAACTGCACCTAATGTAGTTGTATCGTTCTATACACATTATATGATCTGGTTGCATTCTTGCCTGATGTTCCATTCGGCATTCAAACTGCACCTAATGTAGTTGTATCGTTCTATACACATTATATGATCTGGTTGCTTTATTGCCTGATGTTCCATCCGGTATTTAAACTGCACCTGATGTAGTTGTATCGTTCTATACACATTATATGAGCTGGTTGCCTTATTGCCTGATGTTCTATCCGGTATTCAAACTGCACCTAATGTAGTTGTATCGTTCTATACACATTATATGATCTGGTTGCCTTCTTGCCTGATGTTCCATTCGGCATTCAAACTGCAACTAATATAGTTGTATCGTTCTATACACATTATATGATCTGGTTGCCTTCTTGCCTGATGTTCCATCCGGTATTCAAACTGCACCTAATGTAGTTGTATCGTTCTATACACATTATATGATCTGGTTGTCTTCTTGCCTGATGTTCCATCCGGTATTCAAACTGCACCTAATGTAGTTGTATCGTTCTATACACATTATATGATCTGGTTGCCTTCTTGCCTGATGTTCAATCCGGTATTCAAACTGCACCTAATGTAGTTGTAACGTTCTATACACATTATATGATCTGGTTGCATTCTTGCCTGATGTTCCATCCGGTATTCAAACTGCAACTAATATAGTTGTAACGTTCTATACACACTATATGATCTGGTTGCATTCTTGCCTGATGTTCCATCCGGTATTCAAACTGCACCTAATGTAGTTGTAACGTTCTATACACATTATATGATCTGGTTGCATTCTTGCCTGATGTTCCATCCGGTATTCAAACTGCACCTAATGTAGTTGTAACGTTCTATACACATTATATGATCTGGTTGCATTCTTGCCTGATGTTCCATCCGGTATTCAAACTGCACCTAATGTAGTTGTATCGTTCTATACACATTATATGATCTGGTTGCATTCTTGCCTGATGTTCCATTCGGCATTCAAACTGCACCTAATGTAGTTGTATCGTTCTATACACATTATATGATATGGTTGCCTTCTTGCCTGATGTTCCATCCGGTATTCAAACTGCACCTAATGTAGTTGTATCGTTCTATACACATTATATGATCTGGTTGCATTCTTGCCTGATGTTCCATTCGGCATTCAAACTGCACCTAATGTAGTTGTATCGTTCTATACACATTATATGATCTGGTTGCTTTATTGCCTGATGTTCCATCCGGTATTTAAACTGCACCTGATGTAGTTGTATCGTTCTATACACATTATATGAGCTGGTTGCCTTATTGCCTGATGTTCTATCCGGTATTCAAACTGCACCTAATGTAGTTGTATCGTTCTATACACATTATATGATCTGGTTGCCTTCTTGCCTGATGTTCCATTCGGCATTCAAACTGCACCTAATATAGTTGTATCGTTCTATACACATTATATGATCTGTTTGCCTTCTTGCCTGATGTTCCATCCGGTATTCAAACTGCACCTAATGTTGTAGTTCTATACACATTATATGATCTGGTTGCCTTCTTGCCTGATGTTCCATCCGGTATTCAAACTGCACCTAATGTAGTTGTATCGTTCTATACACATTATATGATCTGGTTGCCTTCTTGCCTGATGTTCCATCCGGTATTCAAACTGCACCTAATGTAGTTGTAACGTTCTATACACATTATATGATCTGGTTGCATTCTTGCCTGATGTTCCATCCGGTATTCAAACTGCAACTAATATAGTTGTAACGTTCTATACACATTATATGATCTGGTTGCATTCTTGCCTGATGTTCCATCCGGTATTCAAACTGCACCTAATGTAGTTGTAACGTTCTATACACATTATATGATCTGGTTGCATTCTTGCCTGATGTTCCATCCGGTATTCAAACTGCAACTAATATAGTTGTAACGTTCTATACACATTATATGATCTGGTTGCATTCTTGCCTGATGTTCCATCCGGTATTCAAACTGCACCTAATGTAGTTGTAACGTTCTATACACATTATATGATCTGGTTGCATTCTTGCCTGATGTTCCATCCGGTATTCAAACTGCACCTAATGTAGTTGTAACGTTCTATACACATATGATCTGGTTGCATTCTGGCCTGATGTTCCATCTTGCAAACTGCACCTGTTTGTATCGTTCTATACACATTATATGATCTGGTTGCATTCTTGCCTGATTCAAACTTCAAACTGCACCTAATGTAGTTGTATCGTTCTATACACATTATATGATCTGGTTGCATTCTTGCCTGATGTTCCATTCGGCATTCAAACTGCACCTAATGTAGTTGTATCGTTCTATACACATTATATGATATGGTTGCCTTCTTGCCTGATGTTCCATCCGGTATTCAAACTGCACCTAATGTAGTTGTATCGTTCTATACACATTATATGATCTGGTTGCATTCTTGCCTGATGTTCCATCCGGTATTCAAACTGCACCTAATGTAGTTGTAACGTTCTATACACATTATATGATCTGGTTGCATTCTTGCCTGATGTTCCATCCGGTATTCAAACTGCACCTAATGTAGTTGTATCGTTCTATACACATTATATGATCTGGTTGCCTTCTTGCCTGATGTTCCATCCATTATTCAAACTGCACCTAATGTAGTTGTATCGTTCTATACACATTATATGATCTGGTTGCATTCTTGCCTGATGTTCCATTCGGTATTCAAACTGCACCTAATGTAGTTGTATCGTTCTATACACATTATATGATCTGGTTGCCTTTGCCTTGCCTGATGTTCCATTCGGCATTCAAACTGCACCTAATGTAGTTGTATCGTTCTATACACATTATGATTCTTGCCTGATGTTCCATCCGGTATTCAAACTGCACCTAATGTAGTTGTATCGTTCTATACACATTATATGATCTGGATGTTCCATTCGGCATTCAAACTGCACCTAATGTAGTTGTATCGTTTATACACATGATCTGGTTGCATCTTGCCTGATGTTCCATCCGGTATTTAAAACTGCACCTGATGTAGTTGTATCGTTCTATACACATTATATGATCTGGTTGCCTTATTGCCTGATGTTCCATCCGGTATTCAAACTGCACCTAATGTAGTTGTATCGTTCTATAACATTATATGATCTGGTTGCCTTCTTGCCTGATGTTCCATTCGGCATTCAAACTGCAACTAATATAGTTGTATCGTTCTATACACATTATATGATCTGGTTGCCTTCTTGCCTGATGTTCCATCCGGTATTCAAACTGCACCTAATGTAGTTGTATCGTTCTATACACATTATATGATCTGGTTGTCTTCTTGCCTGATGTTCCATCCGGTATTCAAACTGCACCTAATGTAGTTGTATCGTTCTATACACATTATATGATCTGGTTGCCTTCTTGCCTGATGTTCAATCCGGTATTCAAACTGCACCTAATGTAGTTGTAACGTTCTATACACATTATATGATCTGGTTGCATTCTTGCCTGATGTTCCATCCGGTATTCAAACTGCAACTAATATAGTTGTAACGTTCTATACACATTATATGATCTGGTTGCATTCTTGCCTGATGTTCCATCCGGTATTCAAACTGCACCTAATGTAGTTGTAACGTTCTATACACATTATATGATCTGGTTGCATTCTTGCCTGATGTTCCATCCGGTATTCAAACTGCACCTAATGTAGTTGTAACGTTCTATACACATTATATGATCTGGTTGCATTCTTGCCTGATGTTCCATCCGGTATTCAAACTGCACCTAATGTAGTTGTATCGTTCTATACACATTATATGATCTGGTTGCATTCTTGCCTGATGTTCCATTCGGCATTCAAACTGCACCTAATGTAGTTGTATCGTTCTATACACATTATATGATATGGTTGCCTTCTTGCCTGATGTTCCATCCGGTATTAAAACTGCACCTAATGTAGTTGTATCGTTCTATACACATTATATGATCTGGTTGCATTCTTGCCTGATGTTCCATTCGGCATTCAAACTGCACCTAATGTAGTTGTATCGTTCTATACACATTATATGATCTGGTTGCTTTATTGCCTGATGTTCCATCCGGTATTTAAACTGCACCTGATGTAGTTGTATCGTTCTATACACATTATATGAGCTGGTTGCCTTATTGCCTGATGTTCTATCCGGTATTCAAACTGCACCTAATGTAGTTGTATCGTTCTATACACATTATATGATCTGGTTGCCTTCTTGCCTGATGTTCCATTCGGCATTCAAACTGCAACTAATATAGTTGTATCGTTCTATACACATTATATGATCTGGTTGCCTTCTTGCCTGATGTTCCATCCGGTATTCAAACTGCACCTAATGTAGTTGTAACGTTCTATACACATTATATGATCTGGTTGTCTTCTTGCCTGATGTTCCATCCGGTATTCAAACTGCACCTAATGTAGTTGTATCGTTCTATACACATTATATGATCTGGTTGCCTTCTTGCCTGATGTTCAATCCGGTATTCAAACTGCACCTAATGTAGTTGTAACGTTCTATACACATTATATGATCTGGTTGCATTCTTGCCTGATGTTCCATCCGGTATTCAAACTGCAACTAATATAGTTGTAACGTTCTATACATTTATATGATCTGGTTGCATTCTTGCCTGATGTTCCATCCGATATTCAAACTGCACCTAATGTAGTTGTAACGTTCTATACACATTATATGATCTGGTTGCATTCTTGCCTGATGTTCCATCCGGTATTCAAACTGCAACTAATATAGTTGTAACGTTCTATACACATTATATGATCTGGTTGCATTCTTGCCTGATGTTCCATCCGGTATTCAAACTGCACCTAATGTAGTTGTAACGTTCTATACACATTATATGATCTGGTTGCCTTCTTGCCTGATGTTCCATCCGGTATTCAAACTGCACCTAATGTAGTTGTAACGTTCTATACACATTATATGATCTGGTTGCATTCTTGCCTGATGTTCCATCCGGTATTCAAACTGCACCTAATGTAGTTGTATCGTTCTATACACATTATATGATCTGGTTGCATTCTTGCCTGATGTTCCATTCGGCATTCAAACTGCACCTAATGTAGTTGTATCGTTCTATACACATTATATGATATGGTTGCCTTCTTGCCTGATGTTCCATCCGATATTCAAACTGCACCTAATGTAGTTGTAACGTTCTATACACATTATATGATCTGGTTGCATTCTTGCCTGATGTTCCATCCGGTATTCAAACTGCACCTAATGTAGTTGTAACGTTCTATACACATTATATGATCTGGTTGCAATCTTGCCTGATGTTCCATCCGGTATTCAAACTGCAACTAATATAGTTGTAACGTTCTATACACATTATATGATCTGGTTGCATTCTTGCATGATGTTCCATCCGGTATTCAAACTGCACCTAATGTAGTTGTAACGTTCTATACACATTATATGATCTGGATGCCTTCTTGCCTGATGTTCCATCCAGTATTCAAACTGCACCTAATGTAGTTGTAACGTTCTATACACATTATATGATCTGGTTGCATTCTTGCCAGATGTTCCATCCGGTATTCAAACTGCACCTAATGTAGTTGTATCGTTCTATACACATTATATGATCTGGTTGCATTCTTGCCTGATGTTCCATTCGGCATTCAAACTGCACCTAATGTAGTTGTATCGTTCTATACACATTATATGATATGGTTGCCTTCTTGCCTGATGTTCCATCCGGTATTAAAACTGCACCTAATGTAGTTGTATCGTTCTATACACATTATATGATCTGGTTGCATTCTTGTCTGATGTTCCATTCGGCATTCAAACTGCACCTAATGTAGTTGTATCGTTCTATACACATTATATGATCTGGTTGCTTTATTGCCTGATGTTCCATCCGGTATTTTAACTGCACCTGATGTAGTTGTATCGTTCTATACACATTATATGATCTGGTTGCCTTATTGCCTGATGTTCTATCCGGTATTCAAACTGCACCTAATGTAGTTGTATCGTTCTATACACATTATATGATCTGGTTGCCTTCTTGCCTGATGTTCCATTCGGCATTCAAACTGCAACTAATATAGTTGTAACGTTCTATACACATTATATGATCTGGTTGCATTCTTGCCTGATGTTCCATCCGATATTCAAACTGCACCTAATGTAGTTGTAACGTTCTATACACATTATATGATCTGGTTGCATTCTTGCCTGATGTTCCATCCGGTATTCAAACTGCAACTAATATAGTTGTAACGTTCTATACACATTATATGATCTGGTTGCATTCTTGCCTGATGTTCCATTCGGCATTCAAACTGCACATAATGTAGTTGTATCGTTCGATTCACATTATATGGTCTGGTTGCCTTCTTGCCTGATGTTCCATTCGGCATTCAAACTGCACCTAATGTAGTTGTATCGTTCTATACACATTATATGATCTGGTTGTCTTCTTGCCTGATGTTCCATCCGGTATTCAAACTGCACCTAATATAGTTGTATCGTTCGATTCGCATTATATGGTCTGGTTGCCTTCTTGCCTGATGTTCCATTCGGCATTCAAACTGCACATAATGTAGTTGTATCGTTCGATTCGCATTATATGGTCTGGTTGCCTTCTTGTCCGATGTTCCATTCGGCATTCATACTGCACATAATGCAGTTGTATCGTTCGATTCGCATTATATGGTCTGGTTGCCTTCTTGCCTGATGTTCCATTCGGCATTCAAACTGCACATAATGTAGTTGTATCGTTCGATTCGCATTATATGGTCTGGTTGCTATCTTGCCTGATGTTCCATTCGGCATTCAAACTGCACCTAATGTAGTTGTATCGTTCTATACACATTATATGATCTGGTTGTCTTCTTGCCTGATGTTCCATCCGGTATTCAAACTGCACCTAATATAGTTGTATCGTTCGATTCGCATTATATGGTCTGGTTGCCTTCTTGCCTGATGTTCCATTCGGCATTCAAACTGCACATAATGCAGTTGTATCGTTCTATACACATTATATGGTCTGGTTGCCTTCTTGCCTGATGTTCCATTCGGCATTCAAACTGCACATAATGTAGTTGTATCGTTCGATTCGCATTATATGGTCTGGTTGCCTTCTTGTCCGATGTTCCATTCGGCATTCATACTGCACATAATGCAGTTGTAACGTTCTATACACATTATATGGTCTGGTTGCCTTCTTGCCTGATGTTCCATTCGGCATTCAAACTGCACCTAATGTAGTTGTATCGTTCGATTCGCATTATATGATCTGGTTGCCTTCTTGCCTGATGTTCCATTCGGCATTCAAACTGCACATAATGTAGTTGTATCGTTCCATTCACATTATATGGTCTGGTTGCCTTCTTGCCTGATGTTCCATTCGGCATTCAAACTGCACCGAATGTAGTTGTATCGTTCGATTCGCATTATATGATCTGGTTGCCTTCTTGCCTGATGTTCCATCCGGTATTCAAACTGCACCTAATGTAGTTGTATCGTTCGATTCGCATTATATGGTCTGGTTGCTGTCTTGCCTGATGTTCCATTCGGCATTCAAACTGCACCTAATGTAGTTGTATCGTTCGATTCACATTATATGGTCTGGTTGCCTTCTTGCCTGATGTTCCATTCGGCATTCAAACTGCACATAATGTAGTTGTATCGTTCGATTCGCATTATATGGTCTGGTTGCCTTCTTGTCCGATGTTCCATTCGGCATTCATACTGCACATAATGCAGTTGTAACGTTCTATACACATTATATGGTCTGGTTGCCTTCTTGCCTGATGTTCCATTCGGCATTCAAACTGCACCTAATGTAGTTGTATCGTTCGATTCGCATTATATGATCTGGTTGCCTTCTTGCCTGATGTTCCATTCGGCATTCAAACTGCACATAATGTAGTTGTATCGTTCGATTCACATTATATGGTCTGGTTGCCTTCTTGCCTGATGTTCCATTCGGCATTCAAACTGCACCTAATGTAGTTGTATCGTTCGATTCGCATTATATGATCTGGTTGCCTTCTTGCCTGATGTTCCATTCGGCATTCAAACTGCACATAATGTAGTTGTATCGTTCGATTCACATTATATGGTCTGGTTGCCTTCTTGCCTGATGTTCCATCCGGTATTCAAACTGCACCTAATGTAGTTGTATCGTTCGATTCGCATTATATGGTCTGGTTGCTGTCTTGCCTGATGTTCCATTCGGCATTCAAACTGCACATAATGTAGTTGTATCGTTCGATTCACATTATATGGTCTGGTCGCCTTCTTGCCTGATGTTCCATTCGGCATTCAAACTGCACATAATGTAGTTGTATCGTTCGATTCACATTATATGGTCTGGTTGCTGTCTTGCCTGATGTTCCATTCGGCATTCAAACTGCACATAATGTAGTTGTATCGTTCGATTCACATTATATGGTCTGGTTGCCTTCTTGCCTGATGTTCCATTCGGCATTCAAACTGCACATAATGTAGTTGTATCGTTCGATTCACATTATATGGTCTGGTTGCCTTCTTGCCTGATGTTCCATTCGGCATTCAAACTGCACATAATGTAGTTGTATTGTTCGATTCGCATTATATGGTCTGGTTGCTATCTTGCCTGATGTTCCATTCGGCATTCAAACTGCACCTAATGTAGTTGTATCGTTCGATTCGCATTATATGGTCTGGTTGCCTTCTTGCCTGATGTTCCATTCGGCATTCAAACTGCACCTAATGTAGTTGTATCGTTCGATTCGCATTATATGGTCTGGTTGCCTTCTTGCCTGATGTTCCATTCGGCATTCAAACTGCACCTAATGTAGTTGTATCGTTCGATTCGCATTATATGGTCTGGTTGCCTTCTTGCCTGATGTTCCATTCGGCATTCAAACTGCACCTAATGTAGTTGTATCGTTCGATTCGCATTATATGGTCTGGTTGCCTTCTTGCCTGATGTTCCATTCGGCATTCAAACTGCACCTAATGTAGTTGTATCGTTCGATTCGCATTATATGGTCTGGTTGCCTAGTATTATTTGAATTTTCAATATTTTGTTTACTGACAACTCCAAAATTTTTTATTGCTTGCATCTATTTTTAGTTCATTTGACTGATTTTTTTAGTGTATTAAGTAGCTGATACAGATCTCTAACTGCCACGTCCATCAAGACAGTGTTATTGACATTGTCAAAGCAGTTAATGCTTATGGGTACATCACTGACGTTTCTGCCTGACAGCCAAATTCTCTGACATTAAAAATTCAAAATGCGCAATAAAAAAAGCACTACCGTCTCTAATTCCTTTTCGAATCTCTATCTTCTCCTTTGAATGATCTTCGATTTGATCAGATCACCAACATTAAATAAACCAACTTTTCCAAAGCACTTCATTTCTTCCTTCCACGAGTGAAAGAACGGAAAATTAAGTAATTGCACTTTGTATCCATAAATCTTTTATTTCATTATAATACAGACTTATGTAATTAATAAAGTTTGATTAATGAAATAACACAAAACATCAAGTCAACTTTAATAACAAAGTAATGTTATTAAATTTTAATTCCCTAACTTTTTAAATCATTATTATTTTAATTTTTTTAACGGAACTTGTTACTAAAACAGCCAGATAACTTGAAGAAATAGTCAACAAATTATTTTTCAATAAATACCTGATTCTTTATTTTGCTTCTTTGTAAAGATAACTTTGAGATTATAAACCTTTGAACGTTGCATTACAACTGCGAGCGTAGTGACGTTGCGTTTCCCTTACAGTTAACGCTGATTCCTCGTCCTCTTTCGTTTAACTGGCATAAATAATAGATTATGTATATATATATATATATATATATATATATATATATATATATATGTGTGTGTGTGTGTGTGTGTGTGTGTGTGTGTGTCCTCACAAAATGTTATTTAGACGTCTCAATGTAGTGGAAATGGAAAGGTCGTTCATTTCAAATTCCAGGGTTTGGGTATTACCTTGATGGCCACTTTAATAACTTTCAACAATATTTCACTAATAACATTAAATAATTAAAAACAACCATTGCCTCCAAAACGGTTTTCTAACAAACAAGCAAAACGTAATTACTAGCAACTCAATGGATCACAACGTTCCAATTAAGGTCACGTATGACAAACGGTTGATCAAGAACATTCATTATATCAGAAAGCACTTACTCTGATCAAGTTAAAAACTCATCATTTTATCTGCATGATATTTTAAGTTGCACGCCGATGTTGCAGAAAAGTTAAACATTTCCACCTGGTGTCAGTATTACACGTACCGCCAAAACATTTCACCAAACTCCTGCTAAAAGAGATGAACCGTTGACGTAAACTTTCTGTCTTGGAAAGGTTTAAAGATAATAATAATGTGTTGGATAAAAGCCTAACGATTTGAAGCGTCTACGTTCTGCAGCCGACTAGTATAAAGTAAAGAGAAAAATGTAACATTAAATTGTTAGCGAATTTCCATTAAACTGCCTCCAAGCAAGATCCAGGACCTGAAACTTTGAATTTAACTCAGATAGCTTCCAGATCACTATTTGAAAGGTTGTAATAAAAATTAAATCAGTTTATTTAAACCTGAGCATTTAAAATTTTCAAATTACATTAAACACACATAAAAGAAACCTTGACTGATGTTAGATTTGTTTTCGAAATTTAAACAAAACTTTGCAAAATATAATAATAATCTATGAAAATTTTAATGATGATTACGAATATAAAGTCATATTTTCAAAAATAATTGTGTGAGATAAAAACAAATTAAAAGAGCTACCATTATGCCAGCAGGAGGACTACTGCCGCAATTGTTAAACAGTGTGCATTCCTACTACCTGATGATGCCACCAACGATGGCGAAACATCTGTTTCTTCGAATGGAAAACAAGAAAAATGTAAACAGAAAAAGTATTAGACAATTAAGATGTTACTAAATTTTTAAAATTTGTTTAACTTTTTTCAATTTATTCAGTTGGACTAATGGGATCGTCGTTAACGGAAAAAACGTTTGCAGCAGTAGTTACTTTTTGAACCTACGACCTTGAGGTGCGCAAGTTCAGAGACACACCAGACAGACCGGTGTCGTCTTAGAGCTAAAGGTTATGTTGGGACAGTAATAATTAATAAACTAGACCATAGTAGGCCTTGAAGATCTCACGATTCATGAAAAACTGAAATAATTCAATTTATTTTATTAAATAAATGGTGGAAAATATTTCAGAAACTTTTTCGCACACAATTATTTTCACAAAATACCCAATTCGGAGCTACTGATCAACAAATCGGCACAATTTCTCAAAAGTTATCAGATTTCACTCAAATTATTTTCATATACGAAAAAACATAACTCATTAGTGTTTCAAGTTTCCAAATTTAAAAAATTAATAAGTTCAGCTGTAAAATGAAAAAAAAAATAATAGAAGTGACAGTCAGAACTGACTTACATTTTATATTAACCCTTAAGTCATAAATAACTTTGTTTCAAATTGCTGCTTTGATTTTAGTTATGTATTTTTGCATAGGACTACAAATTTTACAAAATTTCGATCCCCTCTCGATCAAATATAGTAGTTTTGGAGACAAGGCGACCTATACGTTTTACGGCACATTTGAAAAAAATAAGATCAAAATCATTATAGCTGATAATGAGAATTTTTAAAACCTTTTTAAGAAATAAAGAATTTCGAAAGCTTTTCTTAAAAAAAATGTTTCGGAAAATGAGATAACTAGGCGTCAAATTTCATCAAAATCAGTTAATTAGTTCAATTAAGGGATGCAAACAGAGATATAGAAGGACAAATGTCTAGGTAAATATTACGTGTTGAAAACTATCAATCAAAACCTCAATGCTTTTTTCACAATCACTATAATTTCTTCGTAGGCTACTTCCATATTGTGATAAAGTAAATAAATGGTTAAAAAACACTATACAAACTTTTTATTAAAAAAATTATTTGAAAGCTTCCTATAAAAATAACTTCGTACAAGAAGATACAAAAATAACTTCGTTTTTGTTAATTCAATCCCAAACTTTCCCGACATTTTGAAAATTTCTTTAATTCCAAATTCGGTACAAATTTTCATTCATTATCAAAATTTGAGCAAAACCGTAAGAACCGATTTTGAGATAAGCTAATTTTTCAGTTTCTTTCTTTAACTACAGAACAGAAATTTACACGCGTGTGTATACACTATTTAAGAACTACAGTAGATAAAACTTGATCAAAACCGTTAAAACCGATTTTTAGTTTTCAAACAATATTGACTTCAATTTTCATTAAATCTTAAAATCGTCCAGATTTGGGAAAACCAGACCTATATGCAAATATTCATCAAACACGTTCAATCTGTTTAACCTCCATCCGTGTCCACAGACACACCTAAACCACTTT
The DNA here is from genome assembly GCA_022606455.1 of Callitettix versicolor. Lineage (NCBI taxonomy): Eukaryota > Metazoa > Arthropoda > Insecta > Hemiptera > Cercopidae > Callitettix > Callitettix versicolor. The sequence continues at coordinate 37,472,494 of CM040189.1, read as the reverse complement.
TTTACTTTCGGAAGTTAAAAAGGAAAAATCCAATGAATTTCATCATTGTTTTTTTTACAATCGCAATAATTTTTCTTGTACTTCCTGAATTGAGAAAGGCAAAAAATGTTTTGAAAACCATCGTCAGGTCCTTTTTTGTATTGACAATATATTGAAAATGACATTCTAAAATTTAAAACGCGATTTTTTTAATGAGCAAGCAACATAATTACTTACAACTCAATAGTTCAGAACATTTCAATTAAAGTCAAGTATGACAACTGGTTGATCAAGAATATTCGTTATATCAGAAGGCTCTTACAACGTCCCAGTTAAAAACTCATAAGTACACAGTGCTTCAATTGTACGCCGATATTGCAGATACGTTCAATATTTCCATCTGATGACAATATTACACGTATCGTCAAAAAAAATACCAAACTGCTGCTGTAAGAGAAGAAACATTAAAATGAAAAAAATAATTTATGTTGATTACGATAATGAAATTACATTTTCAAAATAACTGTTTTGTAGAAGATTTGAAATGGCAATCATTTTGAAACGATTGTGTCAGCACTTATAAAAAAACAAACGTGTAAACGTTACTTCCAAAAATCGATTTTTGTTCAAGTTTGAATTAAATCTGCATTAATTAGCACATTAAAATTTTAAATTATACTGAAAATACGAAAATAAACCCTGACCGCTGTAAAATTCATTTCATATTTTCAACGACATTAAAAAATATAAAATGCTAACTTGTGTGAAATTTAAGTTCATTACGTGGTGAAATCAAATTTTAAAGAATTACAAACGTTTTTAAGATTTGAAAAAGCCGCGCAATTTTGAAACTGTTTAAGGGATTTTACTGTGTAACAAACTTGTCCGACGAAGTGTTACCAAAATCGATATATATATATATATATATATATATATATATATATGCATATCGAGCCCCCAAAATGTGATCTATATGTCAGGATCAGTGCACAGTTCAAAGTTCCGGATCTTGGTATTACGTTTTGACCGCTCCGATAGATAATGTTTCATTGAAAATTCCTCAAAGAGAGGAAAAATTTAATTTCAAATAGATGGATGTTCGGCTTAATTAAATACTCCACCTGTGATATATTTCAGTGGAATGTTTTTGTGTTGAAATGGTAAAGTAATTTATAATCGTATTATAAAACAACAAATAAAGTAAAATTACCTAAAAGAGCAAAATTACACTAAATATCTAGTAGTGTAATTTTGTAATTGTTAATAACACAGAAATCATTGAGAAATGAGCCATCATGGTAAGGCTCAGACCACAGATGCTTAAATGAGCGCCGATCTGAGTTATTTTTTTTAACGTCTATACTTTATGCACGTTAAAGTAATGAGGGTGTGTGTGCGTGCGCGCGCACGCACGTGTGTGTGTGTGTGTGTGTGTGTGTGTGCAAGCGCGCGCGCTCGTATATGTTTTACCACTTTCTCTCACTTTTTCAATTAATTTTGATTCGATTTTATACGATTATAAAATTCGATTTTATACGAATTTCACATTGGTCAGGGTTCATCTTCGTACTTTCAATGTAATTTGAAAGTTCCATTTAGTAATTTATGTTTATTTAATTCAAACGACACAAAAATTGTTTTTGCAATAACTTCCACAAATTCGTTTTTCATCAAAATCCTTTCAATCGTTTAAAATGTTATTCGATAAAGAAAAATTCATTTCAAATCTAAAAAAGAAAATCATTAACAGTTTTTTTTCACTTTTATTTTAAAATCTGATTTCACTCTAGTAATCAGCGATAAAATTTCATAGATAAGAAAATTCTTAAATTTACATTGAAAATGAGAAAACTGATCTTGACCTATGTCATATTCATATTTTTATTAAATTTTAAAATGCCAGTATTGCCTATTTTAATATTGATGATGTTGGTATAATAATATTTTTTTAAATTGTAAGATATACAAAAATATTGTTGGAAATACGCTTCTATTACGTCACGGTTACGCTTATGAAGCGTTATTCAATTTTTTTTTTTTTGGAAAAAATGAAATAATTAATTTAGGGGATGAAAATAGTTTCAAGGTACAAAATATAAGTAAAACTTTTCTCAAAGTAACTCAATCCGTTTAATTTGCAGAAATGTGCCTAATCATACATAGATAGAAAAATAAGGAGATAATGACGACGTTTTTGATTTAGGATACTCGAAAAAGCTTCATCAAATCTAACGTTTGCGCAATCACGATATAATTGTGGTGCGAAAGTTAAACAAAATTTTACGAGGCTAAAACTTTTTGTAAATTAAACGTACATTTTATAAATCAGAACAATTTATGAATGCTAACAATTACCTGTTTGCTCTGTGTTAAGCCAGTTTGTTGTGCACTGTCGGCACGGACACGTCGCTCAATTGCGAGTTTAGTTGTCATGGTAGCAAGCGCGAGATGTGCACCGCGTTCTGACCAAGATGGAACTGCGCGCGGTGCATCTTGCAACGCTACAGCGCTCCCTCCCCAGGACCGATCCGAGAACACTCATTGATTCATCGCAAAGTGTTTAAAAACTGAATATACTCATTAGAGGCTAACGAGGGTTGGGGTTGCGTCTGAAATTTGTTGGAAAGTTTGTGGATTTTATGACATACAAAAATGGAATTTGTTTGCAATTTTTTGAATTATTGATAACGAAAATGAAAACTAATAAATTATCGCAAAACGCAGCTGTTTCGCTGACTAAATATATGACCCGATATTTTTTAACTGACATAATACAGTTTAACTTTCAAATTGCACTGATGAACCCTGACCGCCATTTACGAAATTCGTTTTCGTAATTTTAATGGAATTTAACACTGATTACGTTAGTGAAACCAGATTTTTTTAAAAAGTGAAACAAAACGGTTGCAAATTATAGCAAGATTTTTATTGCTGCCATTTTGAAACTGTTTAAATAAAATTGTCTAAGCTTTTAAACAAAATCGACTTTTATGCCAAGTTTGATTCAAATGGGATAGAATTACGAATACGCAAGCACCCATTCGCAAGTTAACCAACGCCTAAAAATACAACACTGTACAATTTTAACAGATTTCTACATTTCATGACCACTAGAAGCCAAAATATTGTATTTTTACGCAGATTTGAATGTTACAAAGTCCATAACGTGAAGACATAATTCAAAAGTTGTTTTCAAGTTCAAATGGGTCAAAATAAAGAAAAGTCGTTCCTTTAAAGACATATGTTATAAATGCTTCTTCTACAATAGTCGCTGTTTTTTAAATAACCAAATAACACATACCTGTCTTCTTCTAAAAGGTCTTCTTCGACTAAGTTGAGATTTTGCACAGTACTCAAAAAGGGAAAGACCAAGTTTGAACAATTCATAATTGTGGTCAATTAAAAATTGTACTTGGAAGTTTCTAAAAAAAATTGATTTTTCGTAAAAAAAACTTATTAGAGTAATTTTTAATCTTATCCACATGGTCAAACTAAACACGAGGTAAATTAAGTAATGAAACTGATTTTTTGAATTGTTTTATTCGAATAGAATTACAAACCTATATTGTTTTCCTCAAAATACCTTCTTTTGGAAGCCACACTACTCATAGCTATGCTGGAACTCGGAGACTGGAATAGCCCGCTGCGTAGTTTATCGTCAGTTGAATCTCTTCTAAAAATGCCTTGAATCACAGATAAACCTGGTCCCTTGACAAAGCACTGTCTCCGTAGACATGCTAAAGTTCTGCAAAAGTTTCCGTTGCACTGTAGCCAAGTCTGAAGCACAACGTTGCTCGATATTGAAGACGCTAGGAAAAAACTGATCTCTACAAACTCGTACTGAAGACGTACCACATGTTCATCACCGTCGATCAAAGTTCAGGGTCCCCAATGTTGCCACATCTAACGCTGCGTTGCCAGTCTTATAATTTACACCCTTGCGTACCTACATGATAAGCTAAATCGAATTCAATCGTTTGCTTTGATAAAATTTCGATTTTTTAAAAAGCTTTCAAACAGAAATTGTTGTTAATGAATGTGAGACAATTTATGCAACGTTTTTACAATATTTGCAATAGCTAAACCGTAATACCGATAAATTCAATCCAAGTTAGATGTTTTTCAATACAATATTGTTACCCTGTTAAAAAACAAAATAAGAATCAACACTTTCAATGCTTTCCGAATTTTATGATCAGTTCAGAACTGATGCTAACAGAAGTAAAGGTCAACCTTTCTGTCTAACTAGGTGAGAAATAAATTATTGTACCTAATCACTGAGCTCAGAAATAATTGCACATCTGCAGTCGATAGAGCGTTGTTGAAGAAAGGGCAAGATTATATTCCTCTCTTGGGTCTTAGTTTTATAAAACTTTATGATTGTTCCCGAGTTCGTGCTCTGAAAAAAAAATATAACCGCTAGAGTGCTTTCTCTGCTAGTGCATGTTGCCACGGCTCTCTAGATATGTAAAACACATCCGTTTCTCCATCGCACAAACACCTCACAGATTCACTTAACGTTTAATTCACTCCAGGACTCCATCGTAACAGAGCTTAAGTAAAATAATCTTATCACGCAAGTTTACATTTTTAAAAATAACATCACATCACATAACAATAACGTTTTTATACAGCACTTGAAAATCTGATTTCACCATTGTAATCAACGTAAAAAACTACTTTTTCAAACTAGATTAAAAAAACGGAAAAACATATTTTCCTACAATAGTGAGCAAAGTAAATATTTTGCTAACACAAAAACAATGAGCAAACTTGAACTTTATATTGTTTTTACTTGTCCTCACTAAGCAAATACAACTAAATAAAATTAAATTTTTAACAACAAAACTAATTTCTACAAGTTTACCGTAAGATGAATCATGTAAAATATTTCCGAGTAAGTTATTTGTTGACAACATTTCAAAGTATGCTATTTTTTTTTTTTTTTTGGTTACGGGTTCCTAGATATTTTAAGAAATTTGAATAAAATAACCCCGCACTGTGAGAATCGTAAATTTTCATTGTTAAATCAGCCTGGTTCTAAGTAGTACTGTAGAAAAAGTATTGTATGCAACTCGTTTGCAAAGTGTTCATTTTCAACTCGAAAAAAATTCCCGTACTCGGCAAACATCGAGTGTAAAATATTTTCTCTCGTTAAAACAAAGCACCACTTTGCTCACTGTGTGCACAAATAACCTACTACTGTCAAATTCATCGTCAAGTAATCTGACATTTTTAAATTTGGAAATTCAAAAAGCAAATTTATGTAAATTTTAACACGAACAAATACAATAAAAAAAAAGATGCAAAGTGGCCACCAAATGCGGAGTGGATTTGCACTGAGCGGAACGGAGCTGAGCGGCGTCGCTGATTCTCCGCTCCGCGCAGCTTTGACTCTGTCTTGGTTCGGTATTTACGCTGACTCCGCTTCCTCCACTACGCCTACCAATCTTCACACTAATTATTTCTCGTTACCTAGGTTACTGCTGTCTAAGTGAGGGTTTTTAAACATTGTAGTTTCCTAAAATCAGATACAGTAGACCTAAATGTTTAGATTTAAAAGGTACAAAAGCGTTCTTTAGACTGACTGAACTCAGCTTCCGGCTGCCGTTCAATTTCATTCCGCTCAGCTCCGCTCTGCATTTGGTGGCCGCTCGGCCTTATCATTAAAAAAAATTGAATGGCTGCATATTTAGGAACGATTTTACTAGGTAACAAACTGTCTGAAACCACTATCAAAAACTGTTGGTACACTACTCTCAACTCTTACGTTCGCAGCCGCCTCGGTGGCCTAGTGGATAGCGTACTAGGCTTTCACCCCGAGGACCCGGGTTCGATTCCCGGCGAGGGCTTGGCATTTTCATACGCTATAAATCATCCCATCGTCTGCATTAGCCCAAGTGTGCACAATAATCGGACGTTAAAAAAAAAAAAAAAAAAAAAAAAAAAAAATCTTACGTTCGCTCGTTAATTCCTAAGTTACGCGCTCAACCCTTTGCGTTAGAACCCTAACTACCATTCTACTCTTCTAACTTTTAATTTAATTTTTATTATTTCAAGTAGTGAATCTTGATGTCGATTAAATGCTGGTTCGCCTAAAGTTTAATGAATTTAAACATCCAAACAATGAATTAAACGATTTGTTCTAAGAATAGCTGGTTATCCTCCTGGATCTTACTCGCTCTACCTTTTTATTTGCCCATGGTCAGGAATCTTTGCCTGCCGACACTCAGTGCAATGTCTCATATTAAGGATATTAGCCTACTCCTCTAATGTAAGTTATAGCCTAACTCAGTTGTTTTGTTCCAAAGATTATTTTTGATTCTCAGAAAACTTGATTTTTATTTAAGTTCGATTCATACTAGTTTGATTACATTTGAATTCGTATTTATTTTTAATTTAATTTATTTAATTTCAAGATTCTGTTTTAGGACGTGTCTTTCGAATGGCTTTAACCAAACAAACTTAATACTGATTCAATTAATCATTGAATAGTTTAGTTAATAACACGCACTCTTTTTACTTTGTGCATATGCTTTATTATTCTGAGCTTGATATTTTTACAACCTTTAAGTAAATTTTTTATTAAAATCTTAATTGTTGAATTTAAGTTCTGCAAGATGTAAGTATTTTAAGTTCTTAAGTTTAGTTCGTAAAATGTATGTGGAATACGCTCTTCTTTAATTAATTTTAATTACATATGTTTAAAAATATGCTTATTAGCCTTTTATTATATGAATAAATTTTATGTGCCTTAATTCTTTTTTTAACAAAGGATCTTATTAAAGTACAATCTTTTTACAGACTTTTTATTTAGAGCTGCTTTAAAAAATAAAAATTTGTGAACTGTGAATTTTATATTTAAAGAAATACCTGATAATTATCCCCTATACTAGTGTTGGACTATTCTCAATCTATAATCTAATTATTAATAAATCTTTATTTTATTTTCGACATATATATTACATATTTAACACTTATTTTAAAGAGCCAGGTCAATTAATACAGGGTCCGCCAATGAAACGGGATTATTGTAGGTGGCCTTGAGACAAAGTTGGCAGGTAGTGATGGGATGGTTACTGGCGCTTCACTAGCTGCACCTATTGAGAGAATTTAGACATCCCTCGCTGTACCCGAATCTAACACACATTTACACTTACAACTTTAACACTTTACACTCACACTTACATTTAGGGAGGCGATAGTAGCCTAAATGTGCTTTACACCTTAAAATAACAAACCACCTGCACAATCTTCTAATTAGCTGCAATGTATCGTTGGACGGGTGAACAACGCTGCAACGCGGTGAAAGCCTATGATCAAAATGGTGAAACCTTTTTGAACGTGCATTCCGACGTCATTTTAACATACCGCGTAACCAGCCTGTTCCGTCAGATAATGCAATTCGAACATGGATAAACAACCTCGAGCAAACGGGATCAACGTCTTAAAAAGGAGGCGGGGGTGTAAAAACTGCTCGAACACCTGAAAACATCGCAGCTGTTCAACAGGCTGTGGTTAGAAGTCCTCGCCGATCAGCCAAACAACATGCCCTTCGCATTGGAATAAGTGACATATCAGGGGGGATACCTGTTTTTGTTTTATGGGGATACCTAAAAACAAAAGTGTATTAAGCATCCACAACCATTCAACCCCTCAAACAACGAATTGTAGACGAGATTGCGGCAATACCTGTCAAAATGCTGCGAGAGGTCATGCAAAACTTCCAAACTAGGCTCCAGGAATGCCTTAACTGCAATGGAGGACATTTGGTAGACGTAGTGTTCAGAAAATAATATTTTTTCGTATTTTACCCATAATGGCTATTCTTGTATTTTCAATTATTTACTAGAAAAATGTTAAAAACGGTTTTTTTCAACAATCAATTACTTTATTTAATCATCCCGTTTCACTGGCGGACCCTCTACCTTTAGCAGTTTATTTTTACTTAATTATCAGAAATAATTTAGTTTAACTTTGAATTTAAAATTTCTTATGTACGAATAAATTTGATTTACAATTACGTAAATTATGTAAATAAATGTACCAGTAGCTAGCGGCGATGCAACCAGATTCGCAAGTTAAGGAAATGTTTTGCAATCAGGTCAGAGACAACGCGAGAAAGGAATTAATCAACATTTGGAAGTAGGAAAAATTTCCTGGACAAAAAGTAGACAAGTGAATCCATACAAGCTATAAAGATGTGGATTTCTATTTAACACAGGCGTTCGCTGGTCATGGATGCTTTAAACAGTATTTTCACAGATTCAAGATGCAATCAGTACTGAGACGTTTTTGCTTTGAAGGAAAAGAATTACATTGTGCACATATTGTTTGCTTGTGGAAAGTAAAAACTGATAGAGACAGGATAGAAAGGAATGTAGAGGTCCTGACGATATAATGGTTTTAATACTAAATTTAAGAAAAAAATCAAAGCTTGGTGAAAATATTTATCCCTACGTTTTGAAAGATAAAGAGGTCAAACTTATACTCGGAACAAATATTTGTGGCGGCTGAAAGCTTTTAGGACGATTTCGCCGAATGTCCAGGCATCACCCTCTCTATGTTCGACCACTTCCTGTTATAGCTATTAGTTACCAACTGGGCTCAAAATAAAGGAAATTCCACTTTTTTTAGTTAGATTTTTTGTCCGGTTGCAAGAACGTCCATTTAATTTCCCGTTACATAAAGTGATTTTAAAATTAAAGTTACTTTAACTGTTTTATCTGTTGCAAGAACATTTTAAAAACACCTTTATTTTAAAGCTTTGTTAAATTTAGTACTGTAAGTGTTTAATGGCTAGTAAGATGGCCGTCAGACAAACAGCTTATCATTTTCAAGTTATTTGTTGTACAATTATTTTGAAGGTTATGTTTTTTGTTTACATTCGTTTTTTCTAGTAGCAGGCCTATTGTTATTATTTTTGAAATTGCAAATAAAATAATCAAAAACTATAAAAAAAAATAAAGTATTTACTTTGAACTTCTGTTCAAATTAGTGGTTATTTGAACTAAAGTTATTTAAACAAAAGTGATATTACAGCACTGTGAATTAATAAGCACTTTTATCGATTGTAAAACATAACCTCTAAAAATATATTTAAGCATTGTTTAAAGAAGCTGCATAGGTCATTTACTTTAACAAGCGTATAACGGCCCTTTAAATTTTAACAGGCGTTATAGCAACACAACATTTAAACATAGATTATTTTAAGTTTATTTCGACATAGATTAAACATAGATTAAATAGCTCTGTTATTTTAAACAGTGATTTTGCAACAGGGCAATGCTCTCATAAAAATGTTATTTTTGCAGTATAAATAAAGTTATGAAGCCAATGAATCCAAAACTACAAAATTACTACATTTATTCTAATTTAATTTAAGGTCAGTTTAAAAATTAAATTTCCGAAACAACTTACTTAGTTACGATAACGACAAGCAGTTAAAAACCAGCTGAATGAAATCGCCATGACTGGACCAGAAATTATGATACTAGTGATCTCTCGGACAGTCAACTATTATAGTTGCCTAAAGAGGCTGTTTTTGTACGTGCAAATCCTACCTGGAGACTGCATACACGTTTTCCCTCATCAGATAAATAAAAAATGGAAGTTCGCTAACAATATCACGATATGCAATTCCTTACGCACTCTGTATTTGTGAGTGTATAGCTCAGAGGCGGTTCTTTGTACAGTTTTATTGGACGAGTAATAAGTAGGGCAAGTAACGGTTGTAAGCCAAGCACGTATAGACTATATTTGCTAACGCAGAGAGAAAGAGAGCGAGAGAATAAGAATGCATTTTACTATTTTTAAATACGGTTCCATTTCACATCGGTTGTGATTGGATGTTGTTTGTGGATGTCAGTCATTTATATCTTGTTGTAGGAGGAAAATTACTTTCTTTGAGAATGCATGTCTGATATGGAATAGTGTTTGGCACATATGAGGTGTATTCAGAAAGTAACGAGAAATTTAATTTTTTTATACAAAATATTTATTTATTGATTTATCTACATTGATGTTGTCGCCTTCAAAATAGTCCCCATTAGAGATTATGCACTTGTGCCAGCGCTTCTTCCAATTCTCGAAACACTTCTCAAACTCGATCTTTGAGATAGCCTTTAGTTCTTTCAGCGATGCGCTTTTAATGTCATCTACGGCTGTAAGACGACAGCCCTTTAAGGTTTCCTTTATTTTTTGAAATAGAAAAAAGTCACACGTCTGGCAAATATGGAGGCTGGGACATCATTACAGTACTTATTTTGGACCAAAAATTCACGAACAAGCAATGAAGTGTGAGCTGGTGCATTATCGTGGTGCAAAAGCCATGAATTGTTTTTCCACAGATCCGGGCGTTTTTTCGGATTGCTTCACGCAAACGGCGTTTAAACTTGTAGGTAGTACTCCTTATTGACCGTTTCACTTGGTGGCAGGAATTCATGATGCATTATGCCGTTAATATCGAAGAACACAGTGAGCATAACCTTCACGTTCGACCGCACTTGTCGAGCCAGAATACCTCCACTGGGATGACTGAGCCTTAGTTTCGACATCATATCCGTAAACCCATGTTTCGTCACCTGTTATAATACATTTCAGTAATTCCGCATCGTCGATGACTTCATTTAGTGACTCCTGAGCAACTTCCATTCGCCGCTGTTTTTGTTCAAAATTTAACAATTTTGGAACGAAATTTGCTGCCACGCGTTTCATACACAAAACACTGGAAACAATGTCATGACATGATCCAATCGATATGCCAACATCATCAGCGACCTCTCTAATTGTGATTTGGCGATTGTTCGTAACCATTTATTTCACTTTTTCCACGTTTTCATCGGTTGTTGATGTGCTGGGGTGTCCAGGGCGTTCATCATCTTCAACGTGTTCACGGCCTTCTTGGAAACGCTTATACCACTCGTAAACTCTTGCTTTACTCATTGCAGACTCACCATAGGCCTTTGTTAACATTTCACACACTTTGTTACACTTTATTCCATTTTTTACGCAAAATTTGATACAAATTCTTTGATCAATTTCTTTTAACAAACTAAAATCACCGAGCTCATAAAAACACGTCTAACCTTAGTGGCTGTCACAGACAAAGTCAACAATGAAAATAGCTGAAAGTTTTATCATACTTCAAGGGCATGTATACCAACACAATAGAAAAATATTTTGACAATCGGACTCTCCAAGCTCGCGAAATTTAAAAATTATCGTTATTTTCTGAACACACCTCGTATACCATTGGTTACTTTATTTTTATAATTTTTTTTGTTCACGGTAAAATACCGTCAAAAAACACAAGACAGTAATTTTTCTTAATAGCTTAGTGTTTGCTAAAAACTTTCTGCACTAAAATAATTTACGATTTCTTAGTGTATCGAAAAAACTCATAAACTAAAGGTTCTATTATCGATTGCATTCATTTTACTTGAATTATGAAGCTTAATATTGGATGTCATATTTTTTATCTTCGAAACATATGTCACTCAATAAAAGAATTTTATGAAACTACATCAGTGGCCTAATTTTTCTTGTTGGCATAGTACTTTACCAAGCACCGACTGTAAACAAGCTAATATTGTTCAGTTAACTGTCTTTTATAAAATGTTCAAATTAAAAGAAAGTGTACTTAGTCAACACCTGTGCTTTAATGGCAAAAGTTTGAAGAATAATTTAACACCTAAATATGTTACTATTAAGGGAAAACTAATTAGTCTTTTGCTAAGAAAGCTAATGGAGTTGGACAAAAAACTTGGATCAAAAAAGAAAGAAGGAATATCTGTATAACAATGTAAGTGCACATGTATAAACACAATGATTTAGCTCATAAACTACCTCCTATTGAATTCGATAATTTTTATACAATATTTGTGATTCTGTAGACAATAAAATAGATTGTCTCATCTATTTTCATCAATAGTTCATTATATTATCTAAAACTTTAGCTGATTTAAAGACAAACAAACCAGCCTTTAACGTAAAATTTTCGGATCATAAGGTTTTACAGTATTATTGTTCACCTTTCTAACACTAATTGTGATAATAAAGAAATTAATGTAATACATCAAACCCAGATTTCCCCAAAGGACATCAGAATTAGACAATCTGTCAGTGGACAGAAAATTAATAAAAAATAGACGTTTTCATTAAGTAATTTCATAAAATCACGTTTGTATATTTCAATAACTTTTACATACACAAACGTAATATTATTTCATTAATATAATGTATTTCCACCAAGTACTAACGGTCTTGAGTATAAATAAGACAGACATTTCAACTAAACACGTATCAGCTGATGTTTATTGCTGATTCAATACGTTTAACCTTAAAAGTAGGAACAAACGAACGAGGCTGAAGTTATCAAGTGACTGAAACAAAAAGTGAAAAATAATAAATTTGTAATCTCTAAAGCAGATAAAAATAATTCAATATTAATTTTATAGAAAACAGATCATATTTAACAATTAAAACATTTTTAAATTTTCCTAATTTTCAATATATAATAATTATCCCACACACTTTTTCAAAAGCAAGACAATAACGTTATTAAAACTAGTACTAACGTAACACCTAATGGTCAGTATAAATTTTAATAAATTATGAAATCTAAACTAATCGGTTAGCTTATATGGTCTTCATAAATTACATAAACCTTCTATCCCTGTTCGTCCGGTTATCTCCATTGTCGGTTGATACCAATAAATTAGAACAAAAGCTAACAATATATTTAAATTTTCACGAATTTTAGATCCCCTTATATCATGAAAAATTCCGTAAATTAAAAAAAATTCTGTTGTTTATAGAAATGCCAAAATTGTTTCTCTATGTTTGTCTCTTTATGTATATCTACTAAATATCGCAAAGGCCATTATCCATTATTATAATAAAAGATTCAATATTAGAAAATATTAATGCGGATGAAAATTGTAACATTTTTTAAGTTTGTACGAACAAACATTGTTTTAAATTTAATGATAACTTCTATTATCATTCAGTAGTTTGGTCATGTAATAAGACTAAAATAAAGGGGATCCCTTTTATCCCCCTCCTATTAGCTGGAATTTTCGTGGCCATTCGCTCAACAAAGTACTTTACTAGCACAGGTATGTGCATGATGTCTTTTGTTTGTTTGATGGTATTACTAGACAGCTAAATATTTTAATAAATTTCATTAGTACCATTAAGCGGCATAATGAAAAATACATTTTTTTATTTAAACACAGATGTAAGCGCTAACATACAATCGTTCAAAATTTACGGGATACTTACATTCACAGACGGTATAATACCAGCTCAATGTAAACATTCTTTTCCCATAAACATTCCGCCTTTCATAATATGATCCACAGACTTCTAAATGTACCCTTAACTAATGATAAGTTTCATTCTGAGTTAAATAACAACAAACAGATTGCTGTCAACAATAAATATAATGTTGATCTTGTGAAAAGAAGTTATATCAAAAGAACAAAAATCCTTAGTAACTAGTATATTATACAATGTACATAATTCAACAAAAGAAACACAAAATTAACGTAAATACCATGTTTAGAAATATAAGTATAAAACAAAAAGTTAATCTTAGAAAAAAACTATTTATAAGTAACTTTTCACTGTACATTTAACTTAGGGAAACACATTGTCAACCATAAAGGTAAGATAGATCTTTTATTAAACAGTGATGTATATAAATTTTCCAGAAAAGACAATCTGAAGGAGCTAAAAAATTGTTTTAAAGAACATTTCGATTGTTAGCAGTACGAAAAAAATTACTCAGATTTTGCGAATCTTTTATTGCAAATCGGTCACTTTTTTAATTTGAACAATACACAATCTATAGAAGCCAAAAAAGTATAAAACTAAATAATTTTAAAATAATGGAAATAAATAAGTATATTTTTCAAAACCCAAATATTAATTTAAACAAACAAACTTTAACCTCCTCCCTTATTCAAAGCTATCGTTTAGTGGTCATTGACCTACTTACATACATGTCAGTACCTTTCTGTACCTTCTTCCCTCCCTCCAGACTTTTGTGTTAGTATGTAAGTACACTTTATAATTTTATCTTTATTATGTCTGAAGATGCCTCACGGTGAAATATGTGTCGCTCAATACAAGAATCTTGTGAAACTAAATTAGTGGTTTAATTTTCTTTGATATCATGGAGTTTCACCAAGTACAATAGTTGAAAAAATAAGCTGATCTTTTCAGAGGGAGTTTTCAGTAGCTAACAGGATTTCTTGAAGCTATTTGTCTGGGTGCTTACAGGCTCTACTTGATAAAAATAAAATAAAATTGGTTATAAGCGATTTTAACAATTTATTAACAAAAAACATTATAAATAATTGTTTTTTAATTTAAAAATGGTCCAAAACATAAAATTTCTCCACATGCTAAATTTCGTTAATATCAGCCAATTAATTTTGACTTGCACACGCGCGTATATATATGATTATGGATATACACCGGTTTTCAGTGTCATTCTCATTTGTCCATTGGTGAAGGAATTCGTATATATAAAAATGTCTTTATAAGATCTTTAAAGGATAAAATTATCAACTTTCTTAACTAAACTGCAAACTTTATGAATTAAAAATCATGTGAGGGTAAAACTTAAACCCTAACCTCTGCTGTTTTGTATCCTCTGTATAAATTCCGTTAGCAGAAGAGATGAATTAGACCTAGCACGTCGCAAGTCAGCACAATTATATCACTGTAGACCTTGCTGTACCACTGTATCCTCACATATTTTTCAATAAGACTGTAGTTTGTCTCACTCTAACGCGTTTTAATCACTCGCCGAAGTCATTTTTCTCCATTTTGTTTGCGCTTCTTGTCACCGTGACTACGCACAGTAAATGGTTACAAGATAGAGTAAACAGTACAAAAACATTGGAAAACCATTATTAAGTTCAATTTAAATTGTTTAAAATGGACTCAAATGTAATTAATTTAAACAAATCGTAACTTACGTGATGATATTTTCAAAAATAATTGGATTAAGGAGATTCAAAACATTCGGAAACACATTAAAAGGAGAAATACAAAGAACTAATTTCACAAAATTGCTTTTGTCCGATTTTCGTTAAATTGTTGTTCGTCATTAATATTTACATTAATAAAACCAGCCTAAGAACATTTAAACTAAAAGACATTTATGGTTCGACACAAAATTAAAAACAACAAAACATGCCCTATTACGGTGAGAATTATATTTTCTTTTCCTGTTAATTTTGAGGTTATGTCTACTTAAAAATACTAAAAGGACGCAGAGTAGCGTACAGTAGACGCAGTTTAGAATAAGAAAGAAGTAGATAGAGAGAGAGGGAGGAAGGAGAGAGAGAGAGAGAGAGAGAGAGAAAATAGGCATTTTATACTAATAGGCAGTCATCAATATATAAACTTTGGATTCAGAGGATCTGAAAACATAAAGATCCATCAGGATCGGTTTTGTTTCATAATAACCAAATTAAACTTATATTTTGTATAAACAAAAGTAAACGATACTTTTCGGGTAAATCTATGTTATTGATTTCGAGAGAAAACACTTTTCAAACGAGACAGATTACATTTGTTGCATTTTTCCAGTTTGTATGAACAAAAATTACTTTAATTATGATAACTTATATTATCATCCAGTAGTTTTGGCACGTAAGATAAAGCGATCTATTTATCTCCCTACTGTTAGCTGGAATTTTCATGGCCAATTTTGAAAAATTATTATTTAACAACAGTCATTTGCTCAACAAAGTTTTTCACTGGCATAGGTATGTGGATGTATATATGTTTGTTTGATGGTACTAATAGACAGCTAAATATTTTTTATAAATTTTAAGTATTTATTTTATAAATATAAAATAAGTATATTTCGTATCTAACAGGGAATACGAAACTCTAACGTAAAAGCGGTGACAAGTGTTGAAGGCCATCTCTTGGATAGGCGTGAAATAGTTTACAAATTCTTTGTTAGCACATTACCAGATCCTCGGTCAGCAAATATAGCATCAGTATTTGACGATCAGTGTATAGATTGAATATTGGCACATCATTATTTTTTCATCTTCACCTCTGACATTGTGACACTTGCAAAATGACACGCAAATCCATACGTAACCCTAGCTGGCGGCAATGTTTAAAGAGCTTAAAGGTATGAAAGGAGAATAAAATTATTTATATGAAAGTAATTTTCAACCAAATAATAACAACATAATGCGTATCGGCTTAATTACTGACGGTTGTTTGATAAAATATAAATTTCGGGTTTAATACCGTGAAAGGATTTGCTGTAATGGCGTCATCTGTTTGCCGCCATGCTGCCATAAAAATATTTGTTTACGCTAATCACGAAATATTTAACAAAAGAATATAAACACTGTATTACTATTAATATTTATAATTAAACATGGCGAATATTTCAGGATAAATAATTTTATTCGAAGTGTTTCATTTTTCAATAATTATGTCTCCAAGAATGAATTTAGTGTTATTTAAATATGAATTATTAGCAAATGAGTTAGTCCATCAATATTGGTTTCGATTCATTTTAACCCATAATTAAATAAAACAAAAAGCGAATAATTACAGTTGTTTTAAGTTTAAGAAAGAGTGATTTACTTGTAGTGTGTGATTAACGTAAAGGTTAACAAGCGAGACTTGCTTATTGAAATGTCCAAAGTTCGAGTTACCTATTTTTTTTAATAATAAAATTGTTTTGAATTTTACTGTACCCTATTTACAAATTAAACAGTAATTATTGCTTAAATTTCACCTAAGCCTACAAATTTGTATATAACTTTAAAAATTATTATTATTATTTCAACCGAATTAGTGATCATCTAGTAATTTACGTTTCGTAAATAAGAAAAGTTTACAAAAGATATGAACCAGTAGTTACTCTCTATTTATAGTGTTCATCAAATCCGAAGGTCTAGTTAATCGCTGTCTTCTAACTGCCCCAGGTTTATGCAGTAGTTTACAGTCTCATGTGGCGACATGCGTTGTCAATTGCTTGCTTTTTTATTTCTAAGTCTTTACGCAGATCGTCACTTCGTATAGCCTATACCACGGTGCGTCCATATTGCATCGCATTACCATATTTTGGAAGGTTTGAACGTTATTTATAACTGACTTGTTTATATACCCCCGTAGTTGAATCCTATAAGCCCATATTTGTTTAAAATTTGCTTATATATTAGCAATTTATTATGAACTAACATCTGGGATCGCTTTCCTAAAGGTGATACATTTTTGAAACTTTAAATTAATTCAACTCTTGTTTTTTCCTTTTTTTATACGCTCCTTCCTTTTCAGTTTTAAATACGATGTCATTCTTAAATTTTTCTGCATAATTAGCATACGAAATTGGAACTGAATTAACTGTAATTGACTGATCAGTTTCACATTTGTGAAGTTTACATTTACTAATTAATTTCGTTTTAATCAGACTAATGCGCCATTTTTTGGTCTATTTGCTTTATCAGTCATGTATGACTTAAGTATTTTATATTTTATTATATAAGGTGTGTTCAAAAAGTAACGACAATTTTTAAATTTCGCGGGCTTGGAGAGAGTCCGATTGCTAAATATTTTTTTTTATTATGTTGGTATACAGGCCCTTGAAGTATGATAAAACTTTCAGCTGTTTTCACTGTTGACTTTGTCTGTGACAGCCACTAAGGTTAGACGTGTTTTTATGAGCTCGGCGATTTTCGTTTGTTAAGAGAAATGGATCAAAGAATTTGTATCAAATTTTTGCGTAAAAAATGAAATAAAATGTAACAAATTGTGTGAAATGTTAACAAAGATGTAGTGAGTCTGCTATGAGTAAAGTAAGAGTTTACGAGTGGTATAAGCGTTTCCAAGAAGGCCGTGAAGACGTTGAAGATGACAAACGTCCTGGACGTCCCAGCACAACAACCGATGAAAACATGGAAAAAGTGAAAGACATGGTTATAAACAATCGCCAAATCACAATTAGAGAGGTCGCTGATGATGTTGGCATATCGATTGGATCATTTCATGACACTGTTTCCAGTGTTTTGTGTATGAAACGCGTGGCAGCAAATTTCGTTCCAAAATTGTTGAATTTTGAACAAAAACAGCGGCGAATGGAAGTTGCTCAGGATTCACTAAATGAAGTCAACGACGATGAGGAATTACTGAAATGTATTATAACAGGTGACGAAACATGGGTTTACGGATATGATGTCGAAACTAAGGCTCAGTCATCCCAGTGGAGGCATTCTGGCTTGCCAAGACCGAAAAAGACTCGACAAGTGCGGTCGAACGTGAAAGTTATGCTCACTGTGTTCTTCGATGTTAATGGCATAGTGCATCATGAATTCCTGCCATCAGGTGAAACGGTCCTACCTACAAGCTCAACGCCGTTTGCGTGAAGCAATCCGAAAAAAACGCCCGGATCTGTGGAAAAACAATTCATGGCTTTTGCACCACGATAATGCACCAGCTCAAGCTTCATTGCTTGTTCGTTAATTTTTGACCAAAAACAGTACTGTAACGATGCTCCAGCCTCCATATTCGCCAGACATGGCTCCGTGTGACTTTTTCCTATTTCCAAAAATAAAAAGAACCTTAAAGGGCTGTCGTTTTACAGCCGTAGATGGCATTAAAAGCGCATCGCTGAAAGAACTAAAGGCTATTTCAAAGATCGAGTTTGAGAAGTGTTTCGAGGATTAGAAGAAGCGCTGGCACAAGTGCATAATCTCCAATAGGGACTATTTTGAAGGCGACAACATCAATGTAGAAGAATAAATAAATATTTTGTTCAGAAAATTAAAATTCTCGTTACTTTCTGAACACACCTAGTAGGCCTATAAAATATACAATTTTTTCTGCAGATCTCATCAGACTCTGTTGTGTGGAAATATTTTATCAAAGGTCTATACCACATTCAAAATTATATATTTGTTATTCCGAAGATATTTTTATTATCATTCATTTTAAAAATATTCGCTTTTGTTTTTTTTCCTCAAAAACATTTCCTATAATATTCGAGATACTGTAAACACGATCCCAGGTGCAATATCTTTGAATAGTTTACATCTTATCTGATGATACAAAGTGGTGGTTTTCTCAGTAATAATTTTCCAAACTAGGACTCGGTGGTCGATGTGGCTAAAACACCGGTCAGTCTGCTGCTCTCCGAACTGCGCACCTCAACGTTCTTAGTTCTAGTCGCAGTTGCTACCGCTTCTTTACCATTACCGTTAAAGCTGATCCCTTGTCGTCATTAGTCTAAATGGCTTAAAGTTAAGAAAACTTTTTCAAACAATTTAGAAATTGCTGTTACTAAACGAAATTGGCCTGTAAGATTTTTTATCTTTTTATTGCTTGTCCGGTTTTAATATCACAGTAACTTCAGCTACCTTCCCTCTATGTAGATGTGCATATTTCACCCTTAAAACTGGATAACTAACTTCGTACTTTCAAAAATGCTAAAAATTTAATCTTCCATGTAGATGCGTGTTCCTCGTAAGGACATGTACAATACAACTAAATTCTGTAATGTAACTTTATTGGAAGGCGAAGAGATAAATTTAAATTCGGAGATTGGAGAGTGAAGTCCCCCCCCCCAGTAACAGTATTATTGAATACATTTCTGTAGCTACATTGTTAAGTTGTCCCTTACTTTCCACTGATTGATTTTGAAGTACATCGACCGAAGGAGCGTGGTTGGCTCACGAAGCTGGCAGGTATATAAATAACATAAAAGCCTTATAATTGAAACGACACGTGGTCATTGACTGTATTACTGGTACAATATCATGCTACATTTCTGAGTGGTCGTTAAAATGTGTGTGTGTGTGTGTGTGTGTGTGTGTGTGTGTGTGTGTGTGTGTGTGTGTGTGTGTGTGTGTGTGTGTGTGTGTGTGTGTGTGTGTGTGTGTGTGTGTACGTGTTTTGTATTTTATTATGTTCATTCGCAATTTTGTTTCAGATTTTTTACAAAAATCGTCTATAATTAACAAATTGGATAATCAACTTTTAAAAGTTTATTATTTTGTGTCTTAAATGTTTTCTAAAAGACAATATCACCACCGTAATCAGCGTTAAAAACTGCATAAATTAGAATTTTGAATTTTTAAAGTACATTAAAATTAATAAATATAAAATAATTTAACGGCGGTCAGGGTTCCTTTTTATATTTTCAATGTAATTTGAAAATTTAAAATATTAATATATTCAGACTGTAATGCTGATTATGATTAATATGAAATCAAATTTATTCTTAGGTAAAATAAAAATTTCAAAACTGGTATGACAAAGGAATTAATTTTGGCAATATGCTTTTATCACGTCAGCGAGACAGCTGCATGTCGTGATGAATATAGATATCAAAGAAGTAATGAATTCCCAGTAAATTCTCAAGATAGATAGATAGATAGATAGATAGATAGATAGAGAGAGAGAGAGAGAGAGAGAGAGAGAGAGAGAGAGAGAGCCAGACAGTCATCTAAATAAAACACATTTTTTGGATTCAGGATATCTGAAAACGAACTATCAAATTAAAAGATCGATTCTTCACGACTACCAAGCATTCTTTATACTTCGTGTACTTAATATCTATTTTCTCTAAAGAAAAGGCTTTAAAAATATTGTCTTCTCTTATAAAAATATTTTTTTAAATTGACAGTACAAAAATTTGTATAATATTTTTGCATTATTAATTTTGTTAGCTAACATCTAGTAAGATATAGGCGGTTGCAACAATAATAATGTTACACTTTAAAAAAAAGTGTAGAAAATTTAAGGGTCAACAATGAGTGTCCACAAGATACGTCTTGTTTGATGACGTGTGAAAGGAATACATCGTTATAGTGAATATTGTGTATAATGTTGCTGTCAGAAAAATTCAAAATGGCGGCCACTAGACATGGTAAACGTTTCTCTGATTTGAATATCAATAAGTGATATTCTGAAACGATTACGTAAGCAGTAAATAAATCACTGAGGAAACATTTGTGGCATTTTTAAAGATCCGATGTTTAATAGTTTTCTAAGGAAATTATGAATTTTTAAGTAATATTTACATTATTGCCAAATAGGTTGCATGTTCATCCATTTAATCTCTCGTTACGTAAAATGACATTAAATTCATCGTTACTTTAAATGTTTCTCTGTTGAAACGATGCCATTACGAAACGACTGAACGAATTTCGCTGATTAGCGAACTTGTCTAAGCAATAAATTAAATCAATTTTGTCCCATTTTCTGCCCATTTTATTTTGTTGTATGTAAACTTTTAGCGTTACATGTAAACGTGTCTTTAAACTTCTGAACTGGTTCCGGTCCTGTCATGAAATGATGGTTGCTTCATTTCCAAATGAAAATTTCCTAAAAGGTGTTTTCTATGTTTGCATATATTTACTCAGAGCTGGGTAATTGAAAGTTTTTAATTAAATTTGGCATGCAGTTATCCTATGTAGTTAATAATATTTATATAAATAAAAACTAAATTTTAATTATTCTAATGTTTCAACTGTATCAAACAGTTTAACAAAAAAAAAAACCTTTTCAAAATATCAAATTCAAAGTCTTTCAAATGGTTTTTAACGGTTTTTATAGATTTTCAAGAAATTTAACTTGAATGATTTACCCGAAAACTCGCTTTACAAGCTGTGGACAATGAAAGTTGAAACATTACCATGGGAAATCTTACAAAAGAACTCAAATTAGGGTCCCAATTTTGAAATAAAATACTTTTAGTTAGATCGGAAACTGCTGTAAGTTTTACATTTTTTTTTGTTAACGCCGATTTCGTGTCGTTGTTACTCTAACGGGAATTAAGTATCTCAAACCGACGTATTAATTAAATACGTTTTATCTGTGTAGGTTAAACGTCTTAGTGAGTTGAGCACGTTTACTGAAGTTTTATTGGTTCAGCAGTTTCAAAATGGTGGCAGTTTTAAAATCAGAACATTTTATCTTACACGTTTTTGAAAACCTCATTTCGCCATTGTAATAAATGCTGAAATCTGCATACATTATTAAATTTACGGGTTTATTTTCAACGTTAATTTAAAGTATAAAATATTCGTTTAAACAAATTTTAATGCTAATTACTATAGTCAAATCAAATTTTCAAATATTTTAAACATATTACATAAATGTGTTTAAATAACGTAAAACATTCGCTTACTTCAAGTCAGCGAAACAGCTGCGTGCTGCGATGTTTTATTTTTAAATATTATAAATTTATTGTGGCAAAGCTTGCGCAACGTACATTTTTGCGGGATTTTTTGCGTACAATTTTGCGGGAAATACAACTAAACACATTTCTGTTGCTTGCAGTTCTGAAAGGCTTTGAGTCACTCGGGTCCTTGTATAGCACTTTCAGTTTCTCTTAGAATATTGTAACTGAAGATTGAAATACAGAGAGACAGATTATGGGGATTTAGGAAATGGAAAAACTGCGTTGGGACAAGATGAAAGGCGTTCATATAAAATGAAAGGTTTTGTGAGATAGACCAAGCCTTTATTGATAACGACATAAGTCGACACTTGTAATTTACTGCAGCTTCTGTTCTCTGACTGAACCACCCTACAAAGCGGCTATTCTGAAATGAAGGTCGAAGTTAATAAGTTTCAAGTTAAAGCAATTGGTGTTTTTATTTTACTAAAAATAATTATGTACGGAGATACAGTCACTTTGAGCTCTGGTCTAAAATTCCTATAGTCTTTCTCAATGTTTGCGCCAGCGGTACATTACTTTAGTTATTACTGCTGGGCCTTATACATGGCCGTATTATTTATTGTGGCAAAATGTATTTGTAGTGGCCATGTTAATCAATTATAGTGTACTTAAAGTGATTAAGCTGGTGGTTCCTATGTCTTACAGGTCTAAGTGACGTAAATATATGTAGTGAATAATCACAGGCTATATTATTTTTTCGCTGACGTGATAGTAGTGAATTACCAACAATATTTTCCTCACATTCTTTATTTTTTTTGTTGAAAATCTAATTTAACATCATAACCAACATTGAAGTCTGTAAAAATTAGCATTTTACTGTTTCAAATTAGATTGGAAATATAAAATAAACTCTAAAAGGTGTACTTTCGTAATTACAATAAAATTTAAAATATAATTCCTTAATGATTTAACGCCTATTACAATAGTAAAATTACATTTTAAAAATTAATATAGAAAGGATTTGATTTGTTTTAGATTGTAATGGTCGCCATTTTGACAATCTTTAACTGTTTTTACTGTTCGTCAAACCTGTCCAAGCTATTACCAAATTCAATTTTTGAGTCAAGTTTGAATCAAATTGGATATAAATTTGCATTTTCAATTTCAAATTACGTTGAAAATACGAAAAATAAACCTGACCAGTCAGAATAATGTCCATAATTTCAGTGGATTTTAAAATGCTAATTTTACCGATTTTATCGCTGTTTACGAAGGTGAAATCAGACTTTTAAAATGTAAGATAAAAGTTGTCATCTCTTTTTAAAAGAGGTTTAAAATTACTGGTATTTTGAAACCCCCATATATGAATATAAAACTTCAACTCTTAAAAGAGTGGTCTTCAGTCCAGGAGCAGCGCATATTTCAATGATCCTTGTCTGCATTTTACCTTCACAACCGAAACGCGTCAACAAAAGTAGAATTGACTAAGCTAAGGAAGGCAGATCATTATACTCAACATAGTGACAATAATCCTAGCAGAAAAGAAGAAGAATATAAAAAGAATTTCAATTTATATTCTTTATTGTGCAAAAAATATACATAATTATAAACTACTTACATAACGTGATTATGTGATAACGTGATTCCTCTTTG
Source organism: Callitettix versicolor (assembly GCA_022606455.1). Taxonomy (NCBI): domain Eukaryota; kingdom Metazoa; phylum Arthropoda; class Insecta; order Hemiptera; family Cercopidae; genus Callitettix; species Callitettix versicolor. Next base: position 37,448,691 of record CM040189.1, on the reverse strand, counting down.
TATATTCACTAATAATCTTTCAATAATATACTAAAGCGTTTTTACGCTATGCCTAAATAGCAATAGTGGCCTCAACATTTAAGTGTCCTAAATATACGTAAACTACTGCAAGTGGTTAATGTAAAATATATAAAGAATAACTATAAAGTGTTATAACTTAACCTTCATTACAAAAAAAGTCATGTCTAAGACAAGTTGTCGCTAGTTTTTAAAGCACGTAACTTAAAATTTGGGTTTTTGAACTTACGTGTGCACCATGTCAAGTTTTTATACGAAATAATTTATGTTAGTGAGCCAATCAAAGTTTACTCGCGGCTTAAAGTATAACTAGGCTAAACGTGTTACTATCTGTTTCATTTATCTTTTTATGAAAAGCAAATTAAAAATTCACTTATTTTGCATCTGTTCTCCCTGCCATACTGTTGCCATCTCTTTACATAGGCTTTACTTCCTCCGTGACTTTTCTTTCCTTTTCCGATGACTTAAGTTGCCTCTGTTGCTCGGCTAAAATCTCTCCAGATCTCTCTCCCCATTCAACACAACCGAAACACTCAGCCCGTCTCACAAGCTGTTCCCTCCCCCTTCGTAATAAATTTCCACTCTCCTGAGCAAAACTTTCACTTTCTTTAGTGCAACTTAAATATTTGCTTTGTTTCTTTTTCACTCTGCAAACGTACTTTTTGATTTTCAAGTATTTATATACATCCGTTAATCCTTTAAGCACAAAACCAAATAATATCAAGTAATAAACGATACTTATTCTAAAGAACAATTAGACGCAATCGCTAATACGAATAAAATTAAGGGTTACAGTTTAATACATTTGGGGCCCCACGTGTGTGTGTGTGTGTATGTGCGCGCGCGCGCGCTCCAAGATATTATGTAGCCTATAATGAGTTTTACTTTACCAGCATATGACATAAACGTGGGAATAATATATTTTCAATTTTTTAGTTATTAAAACAGCTTTTTAATGGTTGTATATATATATATTTCTTTAATTAATTTATTATTTATTATTTTTAAGATTTTCATTTATTCGGTTAGTTCTATATTTAAATTGTATTTTTATCGTAAATAATTTATAATTTTATAATTTTGATGATCGATTGTGCATTGTTATCGGGTACACGCACATTTTTGCAAAACTTTCGGAACTGTAGGTAATCGAGAAGTGGGTTAAAATTATGTCGTAAAATTTTGCTTTCATAAAAACCAAGCAGAAAGTGAAACTAAGCATGCAAAAGAAAAGCAGATATGTCGAATGTTTAAGGAGTTGGACTTAAATTGTGATGATTTCTATCACGCTGGTTCGAGTCCTGTACTTAGTGCACAATTTTATCGTAAATAATTTCTAATTGGATAATTTTTATGGTCGATTTTGGATTTTTGCAATAGAATCAACATAAAGAAAAACCATGGACTACCGGAATATCTTTGTACAGATTACTTTTGTTTGAAACCTTTTGTAATAATCCTCAGGATCATTTCTTACCCACTGCAAACATGGGGAGATTTTTGAGAATCCCCTAGGTATATTTTTTGTTAAATAATGTTATTAATTTCTTTAATTTTATCATTTTCCGTATACATTTTCAAATTCATGGATCGCCATATTTTTAATCTTGGATTCGTAATTAGCTACCTCGAAACCATCTTAAATAATGCAATAAAATAACAAGTATTATGTATACCTGTTAATATCTGGTCATTTTGTTAATTAAATGATTTATTAAGCAAGCCTCCCACGTTCGGAGTGAGTTACGACTGATCCTGTAGTTATTACAAAAGGTTTCTTAAAGCATTTAGGCAAAAGTAACCAGTATAAAGATATTCTGACACAAACAGCTTGATTCCACTGCTGCGTATCGGGTATCCGCATGTTTGCAAACCTTCAAACCGCTAAGTACGTGTATTATGGAAGCGGGTTTAAATTAGATTGTAACATTTTATTTACCTACCTAAAAAACAAACAGAAAATGAATTTAGATAGAAGTTGTAAGTAAGAGTTTATTGCTGGACGCCAGTGAGATGTTATGCATTTTATTGCACATCCCCTGAGGTACACAAGACCAGTTAGCGTGCACTGTGTGATGGTCCCTAAGGGGTAGAGTTCAGGTGCAGCTACATTTCCCAAAGGAGCGTTAGACACGATTACAGTCACTGTGGCTGTGTCACTGATCCTTAGTGTGCAAACATATCAACTCAAAGCACTATTTGAGCTAAAACTTATCGAATCGTATTAAATCTATACTGATGTCTGTAGGGTATTTTATTATCCAATACTCAGCGAAAACCATACGGTTTACATTGAATTTAAAGTAAAGGTTTAAACTAGGTACCAAATTATGAATAAGATAGAATTTAACTTAGGACACGTTATGTTGAAATGAAAAATGATATGTATTGTATTAAATTTAAAATTTAGAGTTTTTAGAAGATTTTGGTGGCGTATAAAAAAACATAATACATACTTTACCTTACTAAATAATTAAACAAAATACATGAAATGACCTATCAAACCAGTCGATTAAGTCAAATATTTACTGCTAAACTTACATTAATTTAAAAATATTTTGCAAACTGAAATAATTAAAAGTAGTTTTCGCACGCAGCTGTCTAGCTGAATGATAGAAGCAAATTTCTAAAATGCAACATTTGAGAGACAGAATGTCTCACCAACATTAATATTCTGCTAGCTCAGGTTAGCCAACTAGATTTACTTTGGAAGTAATTACAAAAGTTAATTAATTATGGTGAGAAATTGATGAAAATTACCTTGGGGCTTCTAGGGGGAAATTCAGCCGACCACACGACCATGGGAAAACATCCTAAGAAGAAGCAATTTATTTTAAAAATAAAATGCTACAAGGGTATTTCTTTAAAACAAATCTGTAGATCTTGGAGTGAATACAAGAGAGATTCAGTTAGTTCCAAGGAACAATCTGCTCACTTCATTTCGAAACATTAAGTAAGACGATCATGTTTCTTTAAAATACATTTTTTTCGTAAATTTGCAATGAAGTATTAACTGCGTATAACATGTATTAACATGTAACCTATGTAATTACTTACCATATCAGCAATTTATCTCTTCCAATAAAATGATAAGTAAAAATAATGTAATTAATTAAAATATTTCAAAGAAAACTAAAGTAGAAGACGAACAAAAAACATTAATTTTGAACAATTTATTATAAAAATTGTAATTTATCTTTCCACAAAAAGGGTGGAAATCTTGAGAGCTAAATTCGGTGAAATTGCGCAAGGGTTGTTAATGTGTACGAAATCCCAAGTTGGCCGAGGAAAGGAGTTCGGGAAAATTCCACAACGACCTTGACCCGGGAACCATAAGATCACATCAAATAATTCACGAATGAGACTGGGAACTTTCCAGGAGTTACAGGAAACCAACTCAGGAATGAAACCGCCAATCCAAGGAATTTAGCTTACATCCTAAAGGTACTGCTGACAAATATTCTTTTTTAAAACTAAATAATCTACAAAATTCTGTTTTGCGCAAAAATGAACAATCCCTAATTTCATTTCAATTTGGTTTCAAAAAAACTATTCCTCTAAAAAAATAAGGTCAATTTTAAAACGTAAAAAGCAAGGATAACAGATAAACAAATTAAAAATAAAATTAAAACGATAGTTTATAGAATTTTAAATAGTTATTAAACATAAATATACAAATACATAAACATATATTAATGATAAATAATAAAAAATTAATAAGTAAATAATTAAATTAATAATAATAATAATTATTATTATTATAATCTTGACCTTACTAGCTGAGACATTGGAAGAAGCTAAGGAACAGACTCTTGAACTCCAGAAGCAAGCGTTAAAAATGGTTCTCAAAGTTTTATTTGAAAAGACTAAAATATTGACAAGCATACAAAAACCACCAAAAAAGCTTCAAGTGGGAGAACAATACATTGAGATAGTCAAAGAATTCAAACTCGTATCTTGGGGAATGGATCAGCTGGAACGCCCTAGTGAAAAACGTTATGGAATCTAGGAGAAATAAAGTTGAATTAGCCTTCCAACTTACCAAAGACACGTACAACAAGACTCCTGGAATACAAAGATAGGGCATTATCATACGGTAATTAAACCAGAAGCCTTATATGCAGCTGAAACATTATCTCTCACAACCTAGGGCCCACTTGAATGGCTGGAGATCAAAGAAAAAAAAGATATTACGAAAAATCTTAGGCCCCAAATTCCGTAACAACCAATTACTCCACATAAAGAATGAAACACTTTACCAAAAAAACTGAAACACTATCAGACACAATAAGAAAAAGGAGAATTGATTTTGATGGGCACATCCTCCAAATGGACAAAAATAGACTAACCAAAAAAATATTTGACTGTTTTCACAATAGAAGAGCCAAACCACTTTGGTTTAGAGAAACAGAGAAGGGCATAACAGAACTAAAAATCACTGATACTATGCTCATGGGCAGAGCAGCCAAAACAATAACCAAGGACAAGAAACAACGGTTCCAAGGCAAAGTCAAATCCAAGCGAATGATCCAAATCTTTGAAGAAGAAAGAAAAGCAAGATCACAACGAATGAAGCAATACTGAGCTACGAGAAAGGCACAGAACATTGAAAAGTGATTGATTTAGTGTACCCCAAAGTTGGATGAAACAAATAAAAAATAATAATAAGAGGAAATCTTATGTTAGTTAAGTTGAATAGTATTTTTTTTTTTTGTTGTATTTTAAGACAAAAAGCACATTGAGGCTATTTTTGCCTCCTTAAATGTAACTGTGAGTGTTAAGTGTTAAAGTCGTAAGTATAGTGTTGTAAGTGTGTGTGTTAACTCGGGTAACGAGAGGGACGTCTAAATCCTCTCAGTAGGTGCAGCTAGTCTGCACCCCATGCGGGGAAATTGAATCGTAATTTCCATGTATCAATAACGTATATTAGAAATTGTTAGCGTTAAAAATATCAATTTATCCTAAAATTATTATTGATAGGTTAAAGAAATATAAGTGAATTTATAAAAGCAAATATTAATTAGGGCTAAGATATAATAGCTAAAAATCTATTTGGAAAGAAAACAATTACAGTAAAAGATTTAAAAAATTATTTAATTTTATAATAATAAAAAACTTTGTATAATTTAATTTAAATGAAATGAATTTGGTTTTAATTTTTAAAAAAATACTACGTTATAAATTATGAAGATTTATAATTTTACAAAATAGATTACCTATTATTCAAGAAATGCATAAACAATATTTTATAAACCTGCAAAAGGTTTATAAATATAACAAAAACTAAATCATGTCTGTTCTCTTTAAAATTGATTTTGTATCAAGTTGTCCTTTAATAGGATTGAAACAGTGGCGAGGTTAACTGGGATTCCTTGTGTGTGTGTGTGTGTGTGTGTGTGTGTGTGAGAGAGAGAGAGAGAGAGAGAGAGAGAGAGAGAGAGATCGTATTAAGTATCACAGAAAGTAGCATTTGAAAATTACAGCTGCTTAGAGTCAAACACCTATAGTCAAATATAATTTAGCACAAAAACGTTATGAGCAAAATAATATGTGCTGGGTTTCCAATTTACTGGAGCTCTATATTGTGTGTAAAGGCTGAATAGCAATAATACAAAAACTACTACGCCTACTTTTGTTTCGATGGAAGGTTATTTTTTATACTTTTAAGTTTTAATTTAAAATAAGACATCCCAAGCGTATTAAAAGCGTGCTTCGATCCCTTTTCTCGTTTTGAATAAAATTACTCCGCAGAAATGTATCTTGAATATTAAAAGGAAATATTCAGTTTTCCCATAATACTATGTGGAACATAGCTAACATAATTACCGTAAAATTATTCTAAACATTTAATTAAATGTAATAAAATGTTCAAACATATGTTTTAAAACACTTTTTAAGCACGGACCAAATGGTTTCTTGTTTCTTGTCCTTGTAAATTAGTTCAATTACATTTACACTAAATTAAGTTTACTTGAATGCTTTGCACATAAATTACTAGTACTGTCTCTTAATTCTACTTTGATACTTGCAATAACTTACTTTTAAACTATTAACACGAACGGATCACTTGAATTTCGTGTTGTACACTCTATCGCGACGCCAACTAGACCAAGCCAGTCACTCAGCTGACTGTACTACTTCTAGCGTACGACTTAAATATAGCCCATTTGAAATATTTTTAGCTTCTTTTAAAATGTATAGATGCCCAAACATAAAAATGGCTTTTGAACTGTATTTCGTTTGTACAAAAGATCGAGTAAAGAATCTAAAGGCGTTGTTGAATTTTTCTAATCATGTCTTAGTTGATGCATTGAATATAAAAGTACTAGAATGATAACCCTTGTGAGAGACATGTGAACGCTCGCTGCTGGTGGTAACTTGTGTTAAAGTGTTCAACTACAGTTAAATAGATACTGTCTATTTTTACAAAAGTCGCCCTTCTTGTAGCTTGTAGCGTTCGTATTGGCAAGTAATCCAATTACTTGGACTTTCGCCTCTGATAACGAGCACGCTTTTCTATAATGGTGGCTGTACTTCTAGTCCGCCAAAAGTCTACAAATACAACAATTATTAAGAAATCCTTAAAACCCGTTTTTTTTTTTTATCCAATTCGATTAGATTTAGTTTTTTGAGGTTATGGAGTTTGGTGAACTCAGGCGCGATCAAAGGATTTATTTTACAACTAAGCCTCTTGGATTGTGACTCAATGAGTTTTATCAGTCCACTGACTAGCTCATTCTGCTGAAGATCCTCAGGGTCCTGGAAACCTAACACCCAATCCCCCTGCTAGCAAGAGTCTCATAATCATAGATAATGAGGCCGGGAGTTTCCTTTTCCTTACTGCATAACCTGTACATGATTTCTCCGTGGTACATTCCTATCCTGTTTATGTAGACCCTCAGACTTCAGTGCCCTGTAATTAGGCCTATGGTTTTTCTGAATCAGCCTCTGTTCAGGCAATGTTCCTGACTGACAGCCACAGTCTTGGAGTTTGGTTTCCTGTAAGGGTTGTTTATCTCATACCCACGGTTTTATCCCTAGGAGTCTTCGGCCTATAACTTTAACTAGAAGACCCTTTCGTATTGTCTTCTCTCTTCTCGTATTGTCTCATCTTTCGCACTCTCGATGAACGTTTATGCATCTAAAAAAGTAATTGCATGACTGATCTGAGATGGACTGTCATTTTTCACTACCACCTTCATTCTGCTGTAATTCACTGCTTTAAGCTAAGCTTTCCATTAACCACGGAACTTTCGATGTACGCTGTACTACTTTGGTTTCTTAGATGAAGGGATATAACCCAAAAGCAGATAGATAAAGAAAGGTTAGATCCAGCTGGAGCACCTTGGGATTGCCAAACCCGTACTCATAATGAGTACCCCTAAGCCCCTGAGACTGTTATGATTCAAACTATGTTTATAAAATACTTGAAATTTTTTGAACGAACATGTTAAAATTAGAAAAAGAACATGAAACGTGAATTTTTGGAGAAGTTTTATGTGCGCAAAAACTATCCGGAATCATTATTATTTCTAGTTTCTTAAATGAAACTACCTCACTCTAGATAAATAAAAAAAAACCCTTAAGACTTTACTTTTAACTACCTTAAAGTATTTTTGTCGTCAACAACTATATTTTTCCTAGAATAGACTCTTATAAAGACCATTTTCACCAAATTTTATAATGATCTATCACGACTAAAAACGCATTACCGATTTACAGAGAGACAAACATGCGCAAAAATTTATTTTGTTTACGTTTAGTCTCACTGGCTTATCGCAGAATATCGACTGCAATCTAGTGAATATCGAACACTGTAAAATGCCACAACTTTCGCGTTAAAGTTACACTAATCCAACTAGTTTAAAGCACAAGTACTGATAGAGTTTAAAACTTATAATTAGAGTTATAGAATGTTTCACTTGAACGTTGGTCTTACAATAATATCCGCTCCAACATTGCATTTCCCTCAAAGTGCTCCAAAGCGCATTGTTTATCTGTTTTAATACTGTAAGACCACTGTGAATAAGAAGGTAAAAGGTAGTAAACGACTGTAAGGCTTTTCAAACCTAAAGTATCGCGCATAAACACAGACACCTTCATCGCATAGTCTAGACGTGCAATTTTTTGTTCCTGAGATGCAGTGGTAACATCTTTTTTAATAACATCCGAACTTTTTTGTGATCCGAACTTTTTTAATAACATTCTTTCACAAACAGTCACATATTTGTGGTAACAAAATCAAGATAAAATCACTGCACGCAGTTGTTTTGTTTACGTGATAGAAAATGTTAGGTTAACGCTGATCCCTTCTGACATAAAGTAAGGACGTTAAAAAAACTTAGCAATTCCTCAAAAAGTGATCTAGATGTCAGGCGCCCATTTCAAGGTCCCCCAGATCTCGACAGCTCAATTAGGTCATTTTCCAATAGAAATACGATAAAAAAATATTAGTGTCCTAGAGTGTCTTAAGAGTAACTTTACAAAATGTCAACATAAAACACAGTGTCTGTTTATTATTCCCAATGCCAAGTGCTAATGACTGTTTAGGCAAGACTGAAAATGAACTTCCAAATAAATTACAAAACTGCGATTAGGTTTTTATAAAGTACCTTTTACGCCTTAATTTGTAACAAAAATATTTTAATACGAAGGACACACCTCGTCGGCTTTATAAGCTAATAATCGTCTGCATTAGCCCAAGTGTGCACAATAGTCAGACGTTAAAAAAAATATAAGTTAATATAAGTTTTTTGTTTTAATATAAGTAATAAAAATTTTTGTTTAATTAAACGCAACTCGCAATTCGCTTGCCTATCTCGAGTTAAGTTTCTCAGTTCGGAGATTAGTAAACTTTTATCACTTTTTGAAACTTTTTTGGATCATATAAGAGATTTTTTTGAAAAAAGCTCCACGTGTATAAGCCCTATTTTACGCTCGTTTTTTTAAGTAACGTTGACAGTAGAACTGATTTTTTAAAAATCTATTTAACTCTTTTTAAATTACCATAGATCGTAAATTTATAATGTTTTTTCGAATTTCCATCGGAAAATAAGCTACTCGAGGAAACCATCATGGCGAACCAGTAACTTTGAAATGAGAGCGATCTTTGATCACTTTTTATTTATTTATCTTTTTCGTTTAACGTCCATACTTATAACGAGGAGGACGAGGGATCGGTGTTAGCGGAAAGGTCAACATTTACGGCAATAACTGAAATCTTGAACTAACGATTTTGATTTTGCACAGTTTAGAAACTCATTCCTAGCACCCCAAAACACTGAGTTAAAAATCACTTTTTAAGAAGTCGTTAAAAGTTATATATAAATAATATTTGTGTTAATGCTCTCACGTTTTGTTTCGATTCTATTCAAACTTAAACAAAAATATCGATTTTGATAAAATAATTCAGATGTTCGTTAGCAAAGAAAGGTTCAAGACTTTCAAAATAGCTGGTATTCAAAATCTTAAAAAGTCCATTAATTTTTTCAAAGTTTAATGTCACAAGTGTAATGAGCGTTATAATCTACACAGACAAATAGCATTTTAACTTTTAAAATTCTATTGACAATTTAAAATGCTAATATATGCGGATTTTAACTTCGATTACAATGTTTAAAGCAGATTTTCAGAAGAGAGCAAGGTAAAAGTAATTATTTGATGTTCGTTCCCAACACGTAAGCGAGAAAACCAGGTGCAACGATTATTTTCAATTTGTCATGTCTAATAAAAGAAATAAAAAAATCTGAAACTTAACCAGTAATTAGCCTGTTAGTTTTTTTGGGAGAGTGAAGTGTTGCTTTTTTACAGGCGCCTTAATAATTTTTATTATTATTTAAAAATGGTTTTAAAATTAAAATCGCTAAAACATTTGTGTTTAGTATTACACTAAGAGGGAGACTGTACTACGCGTATATTATCCTCATGTCTAGATTTGTATTCCGAGAACATTTTACAAGTCACTGTTTACTTACCTGGCCGCAGTTTACTCAGGCTTCGGATTTTACTAGGTTCATATAATTCTGAATCTCGTGTTTTCTTGTTTTGTCTCATTCTTGACTTTTTTTGTCCAAATTTTCATCTAAATTTTTCTTTAGGTGCTAGAAAGAAAACGAAAAACAGCACATTAAAATGTTGTCATACCTGCAGGTAGTGGTTATAAGCAAAATCGGCCAATAAATAGAATTTCCATACAAAGAAACAGAATCATTATACAAATACTGTACCGAGCGTTTATACAATTTACCTTTAGGAAACCTTAGAGGATTTTAAAACAATACCTTTTATCTTGCGACGTAAGATTCGATTAGAGATAGAACTAGATATTTATAATAACATCACGTAGACAATTTTAATAAACTAATTCCAATTCAACAATATTCAAGTGAATTATATAGCCTGCATACAATAATGGCAACACGTAACTGCTTCGCTGATGTAATGGTAGCGAATTTTTAATCATATTTGTTTATCATATATTGTTTTTTGAAAGTAAGATTGAACCACCAAAATTCACATTAAATTAAAAATCTGCATAAATCAGCCCTTTAAATTTTCAAATTGCTTTGGGACAATCCTGACTGTTGAATTTCATATTTTTTATGGAATTTAAAATTTAAACGCTAAGTTATGCAGATTTTAAATTTGAAAGTTGATTGTAACGGTGAAATCAGATTTTCAAAACAGTGTAGGTAACTCTTCTTGAATGTGTGTGTGTGTGTGTGTGTGTGTGTGTGTGTGTGTGTGTGTGTGTGTGTGTGTGTGTGTGTGTTAAACGTATTTCACCGTAGGCCTAAGTAGAAGACACTAGGCGATAGAAAAGTATTAATATTTTCTCAAAATCATAAATGAAAGACAGCCGAATATTTTTCTGTGTTGAAAACTCGAACTTCAAATTTGCTAAAAATTCTTTTTTTTAAGAAAAACTATTTTCTTAATTTCGCAATTGTTCAAAAGTGATCTATTAGTAGCTACAATAACCTCCTGATGTTTTTGCTTGGAAATTTTTACCGATTGGATCTTGTGTTTCCAAACGTTTTGATTATGGTTCACCATTATGAATGTGAGCATTATGAATCTTATTATAGATTTAAAATACTGTACAAAACTGTTTACCTTCCTAGCGATAACGTTGTTTCAGTTCTGTGCAAAAACTAAATGTTGTCTTGTAATTGCGTTCTGTTCTGTCAAATATCTGGCGCTGGTTTAAAGTATTTGTGTATTCCGTGATATTGTTATAAACTGTACAACAATTGCTTCGTTATGATCTCGACTGTAATCAGTCGGTCATTTTGGACGAGAGAGTCTAAGTTACTTGGAGTTGAAACTTCAGTTGGACATTTGGTGCTCGTCAGTTACAGCTAGTCGACCGTCTGCAAAGTTAAACAACAACTCTAAACACTTTGTCCATACTGTTTGGCTACACAGTAAATGTAAATTTTCATCACGAAATGTAATTATAAGATTACTAGCTGTTACCCGTTGCGGCTTTGCCTGCAATTATAATGTAAGCAATAAAATTTATAGTCGATTTTCAAAATCAGAATAGGTCATTTCATTTTAATATATTGCTATATACAATATTATACGATTTATGGTTTAAGGCCAAGACATATAAATTTTTGCTACTCGATACGCTAAAACAGGATCATGTCATATTTTAATAAAATACTGTATTATTAAAAAGTCATTATTATATAATTAAACTGGAATAGTATTGTGTTTATCTCAGATTCCTAAAGCGTGTTCACACCAAATGTAATCTCATTTGGTCCAGTAGTTAAAGTGTATTTGAATAACAAACAAATAAACAAAAACAAACTTTCAGAAATATAATATGATTAGCTGTTACCCGTCACGGCTTTGCCCGCAATCATAATATACATTAAAGATCATGCATTACCGTGTTAGGACCAACAACCGTGTTAGTTAAGTTTTGGAGTACTCTTTAAAAAAAATTAAGGTTTTTTCCTGCATCACCGTTTAACCCAACAACCGTGTCAGTTAGGTTTGGAGTACTCTTTTTAAAAAAATAAATAAAGGTTTTTTTAATGCTTCACCGTGTTAGGCCTAACAACCATATTAGTTTGCTAATGAAGTATTCTGTAAAAAAATATAAAGATTTTTCACACATCACTATGTTAGGCTTAACAACCATTATAGTTTGCTAATGAAGTATTCTGTAAAAAAATATAAAGATTTATCACGCATCACTATGTTAGGCCTGACAACCGTGTCAGTTAAGGTTTGGATACTCTTTAAAAAAATAAAGTTTTTTTTCACACATCACAATCATAAGCCCAACAATCATATCAGTTAGGATATGTAGTATTCTTTAAAAAAATATAAAAGTTTTTTTACACATCACCGTGTTAGGCCTAATAACCGTGTCAGTTAATATACTTAGTACTTAGTACTTTTAAAAAATGTAAAGGTTTTTTCACACATCACCGTGATAGGCCTAACAACCGTGTCAGTTAGGATATGCAGTATTCTTTAAAAAAATATAAAGGTTTTTTTACGCATCACCGTGTTTGGCCTAACAACCGTGACAGTTAGGATATGTAGCCAAATATTCTTTAAAAAAATATAAAGGTTTTTTCACGCATCACCGTGTTAGGCCTAACAACCGTGTCACTTAGGTTATGCACTATTCTTTTAAAAAATGGGTTTCCTATCACCCAAACCCGTGTTAGACGTATTTTTTATTATTTTACTGATCTGTAGATCAGTAAAACAATAAAAATACGTCTAAAATCAGTACAACACGGTACCGATTTTCGCCGGTAGCAATTTTGAGGTTATGTTGGTCACTTTTATTTTCGATTTTTATCGTACTTCTCCTGCTTTCATATTTTGGATTTTTGCTTTTGGGCACATAATAAAGCATTTTAGTAAGAAAAATATCGAAAACTCCAATAGATGCTGCACTGCATATTTACCATTTTTTCATATAATGTAATTACACAAATATATATACTACCTTACAATTAAAGTATCCTAATAAAATTGTATATAATATATATATTCTGCACTCTGTTTTACAAACATTGAATGAAAAATACCAGATTGTGATTATTAGATGAAAATGTAACATTAAAACGATAATTTTGCAATAAATAAAACATAGATTAAAATTTGTAAAATGAGATTAGATCTATGTCCATCTCAGGTGCCTAAATCTCATGTTCAGTAAACAGTAATTAAACCTAACTATAGTTAACAGATGTTACAAAACTAAAAACTGATAATTATTTTGGGCTGGGTAAGTAGTATGTATATTATACATAATACTAATAATACATAATATATTATACATAATATATTATACATAATATATACATAATACTAGTCTGACGTTTTGTAAAACGGGAATAGGCCTATATGTATGCTTAAACCATATACGTACCAAATTTCATCTCAATTGGTCCAGTGGTTAAAGTGTGATTGAATAACAAACAAACAAACAAACACACAAACTTTCAGAAATATAATATGAATTAGATAACAGAATTATCTGACTTAAACGGCTGATTAGCAACCATGCAAATCTAAATGGATCTTTAAATCATTGCTCCTAAAGTATTATAACTTGCTAGTTGTTTAGTATTCGCAGTGAATTACTGAACGACAATTAATATTGAACTAATATTTGTCCGCGGCTACCAAAAAAGGTACATGTTTACTGAATATAAGAAAGTTTTGTGTAACATTTTTACAGTTGTAACGTTACCGAAGTTCAATTATACATAAATATACACAATCGCCTCAGGTTAGCACATCATAAGTCAGCAAATCCCTGAACTCACCTTAAATAAAGATAATGGCACATTTTCATTCACAGTCCATATTAAATTAAATATTATATTCATAATAATATTGTGATCATTATTCAAGCTTAAAATACTTTCATGTAAAACATAAATAAAAAAATTATCTCAATAAATAAATGATGACACTATAAGAAAACTAAAGAAAAACCAATAGTTTGTAGAGAAATAAGAAAAAAAGGAAAACCTCAACAATGAGGAAGCCATTGTTAATATCTATTATTCTGGTCGAAACATTGAAGAGTTTAACAATTTAAAGGTGATTAAGCGATTACTTTGGTGAAACAACTGAACTATAACTTCCATTTTATTCAAGATTAAACTTAACTCACTTACACAAAATTTAAACGCAAAATACCTAGTAACACAATTATAAGTTTCAAAAACTTGAGTGATACTTTTTAATCCATAATTCTAAATTCCATTAGTAGGTTTAATCATCATACTTCAGAACATAATTAATCAAAAAACTTATAAACATTTTTTTGTAAGTAATGAAAATTTACATACTTTTTAAAGACCAACCTAACGTACGAGAGCCTAAATTTAAATTGATCGTTTTATTTTGTTAAATCATCCATAAATCACTTCAGATCTTTCACCCGCACATCATCCATTTAGTTATTAGTAAATTGAAATACGGTTAGCCTTTAGCAGTGTTTGCAAGACTCTGTAAACAGTTTATTGTAACAACTTTAAGTGATTCTGTACGTGAAGCATGCCGAGGCACAAACAAACTTAAGGTTCAATCCGAGATTTCTTGCATTATAAAATAAATCAAAAAATTTCGTATTATTTATTTATTTATTACTTAAAATGGTTTTTTATAAACCATAAATATATTCTCAAAACATTTTAAGCAAAATATAGATTACACGTAGGCAAACACAAGTCGTATGCTTTATTCTTTAACTCTCACTTACTATTTAATTCGTCTTTATTAAGATATTTATACAGAAGAATGAATTCAGGCGGCTCTACATTGTACAGCGTGAAGAGGCTATTCTTCTTTTTAAATTGCCACTTCTTACAGAGATAAGTCTGCACTCTGGTGCAAAGAATTCGACATAATGATTTGTGCTTATAAGAAATTCTCCTATTAAACTAGGTCAATTCTGAAATTAAAATTTATTGAAAAGAATCTACAATATTTTTTTTTGAAATGTTAGCATACATGTTTTATGTTTTGAGTTAGTTTATAACACATACAAAAATAATCACAACACTCAGTTTTCTTGCTGACGTAACAAAAGCATATTTCTAACAATTCTTTGTTTTTGTTACATATGTTTGACAATTAGATTTTACAATCATAGTAATAATCAAATCTGTATAGATTAGCATTATAAATTTTCATTACTTTAAATATTTAAATTTCTAATTTATGCTTATTAATATTAAGTGCAATGGTCAAATAATATTTTCAATGTGAAATAAAAGAGATAGGTTTCTGTCGTGCTTTGAAGTAACCACCATTTTAAAATTTTTAAATTAATTTTGCTGTATAACAAACTTGTCTGACCAAGATTTAAACCAAGTTTGTACCACTGAAATAAAATTGCGATTTTGAGAGTGCTAAAACACACACACGCGCGCTCGCAAAGTAATTGAGAGGTCAATATCGTGTTCATTTCAAGATCCCGTATTTGTCTCTTACATAATGGCCGCTGAAAGTCTAATTTTCCACTAAAAATTCTATAACAAATTATTGAAAACATTACTCGAACTTTCTTACACTCAATTATCCCACGCCCAAAACGGTTCAGAAGCTACCGACAACACTAGACGGATAATCAACCTACTTTCTCAAAATCGGTTCTTAAAATTTTGCTTAAACTTTTATCATACATGAAAAATTTAATTCTTACATTTTTCCATTTACTAAGCTACATTTTAAACTAAAATTTGATCAAATCCTTGGAGCCAATCGTTATGAGCTTTTTGAATAAAAATGTGCAAAAACCATTAAATTAAAATTAAGCTCCACATATGAGTAAACCAGACTTGCATGCCAAATTTCAAAAATGTCTGTTATTTAGTTTGTTCTTCAAGAGTCTAAATTACGTGTACGCATCTAAATTAAAACCGTTTTCTTCTCAGGAGCAAAAATCTCAAGATTGACTGTTTCACGATTGCCAGGCTCTTTTTGTACATCGTATGATAACAATTAAAAACAAATTTTAATTTTAAAAATGGTTGAGTAAACAAAATTAAATACAAAAAAAGTCTTCAAAGTCTATCCTGTCGTAGCCTACATAGCTGATTACAATTATCTGTGTATCTTAAACTGAAAAATATTTTAACTTCGTCATAAAAGGGATAATAAGTACATTTAATTGTATATTTTAAACGCCATTTTCTTTTGTTTCGTAAAGAATTTTCTATTAGTAAATTGCTTACTGTGTAGCACACATCTTAATTTTTATTTATAATTGTCTCTTTGTCAATTCTTAACATATAAGAATTAATAATTAAAAACATGAAATTATCAACAGATTAACTTATCGTCAACAGATTAAGTAAAAGTAAAGTATTTAGTCAAGTTAAAAGTATTAAAAAACCCATAATTAAGAACACAATTACAATTATAAAACCCTGTGGAGTGAAAAACACTCAAAAACACGTTTCGTGAAATGTAGGAACTCTTCACTTTTTCAAATTATCACGTCCAAAGATTTGGAGGCAATTTGTTCCGTGTAAAACGTATGGATTTAATTCCGACTTCAATTAATTCAAAATTTTATAAAATTAAGAAGCAGAGAGACACATACGTGTCTCTCATGTATAAAAATAAAGTGGGTGCAATCTGTTAAGGAATTTATTCAATATGAATTATGCGAGATATTTGAGTGAAATTGATCCAAGCTGTTTAACACAATTCCATGTACATTGAATGAGTAGTACGTCGCAGTTAGGTCGTAAATGATTCCGAAGTGAGAAAGCGTAATTCGGGAATACAAATTCCTTACTTCTTACATGATACTGTGTAACATTAATGTAATGTTAAAGTAAAGAATGTAGGGAACAGTTAATTCCAAAATAAAATTACACACTCTGAGTCATTTATTTCAATTGAAAAAAATCGTAACAAATATACACACTACATTAAACCCGTTGTTAAAATAAACCGAACAGGATGAAACGTTATAGGCCAAAATTAAAATCCTAACTAAATATTATTATGTAGATATTATATAATAGTGGACTTAACAGTTTAAAATATATAAAACGAAATTAAAATTTGTGGCAGAAGTTCAATTACGGAGTTATATATTATTTTATACCGACCACTACGAAAAATATGTAATTTAAATGTACACATAATACGTAATGGGAATATAAAGCATTATCAGGTAAAAAAATAAATAAAACACTATATTATACAAAAAAAAGAAAACAAGCAACTTCGATGGAAATCCACAGTGAAAGGTATATAGACTGAGCACAAACAATAACAACAGAAATAACCAGCAGTTCTAAGAACAGTAGACCTCACACTACATTCTTAATTAATAATCAGAGCTCTTCATGGCAGCACTGTTAACTTTTCCGCCAATTTCATCGATATTTACGGAAAATGTTGTTACTGGGCAAACTTTATTGCAAATTTTATATTGTTTCTTCATAAAGCGGTCAAAATTATCATAGGTTTTGCCGTTCAGCCTACTACAGGAAATACCCAAAAACTACACTCTCAACGCTGTATCAGAACCCGCCTTCTCAAAGCGAAAAAAATCTACATATAAATTGTTAATGATTCTGTTTTTATACAAGATACCTTCGTACCAAATTTCAAAACAATCGGTCAACAAGTTTGATTATAATTGCGTTCACTACTCAACGTTAGATCAGAGACCGTCATGTTGAAACTGAAGTGTGAATTGGAAAAAAATCTTACACGTAAGTCATTTATACAAGTATCTTCGTACCAAATTTAAAAACAATAGCCGAATGCGTTCGGTTAAAATTGCTTTTACTCGTCGTCTTTAAAATCAGATGCCGCCATCTTGGAACGGAAATAAATAAGAAAAAAATGTTATGCATAAGTCATTTGGGCTTCATAAAAAATATCTTCCTATAAAATTTCGAAACAATCGGTGAATGCGTTTGGCCAAAACTGGGTTACCGACGAACACACAAAATATATACCGAACGGTCGAATTGAAAAAGAAGTAGAGACCGGTCAACTAGCGAGATACCGCCCAGTTTATTTTTTGACTGGAAGCACAGAGGAAAGCGCGACCCTTATTGGTGGACAAGTTCCATGGTGGACAAGTTTCAGAAACGTTTTTTTTTTTTTTTTTTTACTTCCGACTATTGTGCACACTTGGGCTAATGCAGACGATGGGATGATTTATAGCGTATGAAAATGCCAAGCCCTGGCCGGGAATCGAACCCGGGTCGTCGGGGTGAAAGCTTAGTGCGCTACCAACAAGGCCACCGAGGCGGCTATAGCGGCCAAGTCGACAGAACGCAAGTCGAAGTGCTGCTGTACTTATATTGCATAACTAGCGCCTTAAACGTTTAATTGATTGAGTAGAAACAATAATAAAACTATAATTTTTGTTGTAGAATTGTAACGGTAAAACTGGTGATTTCCCTCGGCAGTTGCCTGTAACAAGTTTCTTGTAGCGTTCAAACGGTAAGTCAAAATAGTATTCAAGTAAGCAATATTAATGAATACAGAATGTATTCTGTATTCATTGGCAATATGTAGCTGTAATTTTACCGGAATTTTACACAATACAAAAATTGAATTTGGTAATAGCTTGGACCCAGTAATACCTATTATATAGTTTTAGAATGACGGTCATTCATAATATTTAAAAAAATCATAAGTATCTTTATCTCACACTTATCTGAAAATTTGATTTCATCACTGTAATCAGCGTTGTAATTTGTTGGTATTTAAATTTTTTAAAAACTCCATTGAACATAAGGCAAACGTCAGAGGTCACGTTTAGTCTTAGTACTTTAAATGTAGTTTTGAAGTTTAAAACGTTAATTTTTTTGCAGATTTCAACGCTAATTACAGGAGTGAAAACAGATTTTCAAAAGTAAGAAACATATTATTGTTAAGTGATATTGTTATTTTTCCGAAATTAGCTACCATTTGTGTAACATCTGCGTGCAGCGATTATTTTCATTGTTATGGTAATTTAGCAACAAAACTTTAATAATTTCGTTTTTGAAATTCATATGTCTATAATTTGAGTACAACACAATAAAAAAGGTGGCAGTCGCATGACTGCCGACAGAAGCGGCTACTTCTTATCACGGGTTATGGCTATATATTTTACACCACAAAATAAAATGTATAGTCGATTTTCAAAATCATGAGAACGTTCATTTCAGTTTAATATATTTCTAAATACAATATTATATGATTTTATGTTTTTTTGTCAAGACATAGATTTTTGCTACTCGACACTAGTATAGGCTATAACAGACCACGGGAGAAGCACGGAGTCACAAATGTATTCCTGTTACTCTTAATATCTGACACTGTGACTTATTAATTGTCATTGTAAATGCCAACTTAAATGGAAACTGCAATGTTTTCATTTGGAAAGGCAGGTTGTTTGGAATTATAAGATGGTTTCAATTAAAATCATTGCAAATGTATGCTTATAAACAATAATTTTATAATAAATAATAACAGGGATTCAAATTTTTAAAACGGGAATACATCTATGTCAATTTCAGGTACCTAAACCATGTTCATTTTAAATTCCATTTCAATCGGTCTAGTAGTTAATGTGTGATTGAATAACAAACAAAAACACACACATAACCTTTCAAATTTAAAATGTACAATTATGAAGTATAGAATATTATTAAAACGTCACTGTTGTTAACACATTTCACAAAACTGAAAACTAAATAATTCAGATGCACTGGGTAAGTAGTATAATGGCATTTAAATATTTATTATTCACACCTACCAATATTTAATAACGTATAAAACGTCACTGTTACACAGTTAACACTTGAGACAAAACTAAAAAAATAATTAAGTTGGATTGGGTAAGTAATATACAAGTTTTTAATTCAAAAATACATTTTAAAACAAAAATATATATAAAATGTTGGCGTGATGCGTGACGGCAAACTGAATTTTTTCCCGTGCAAAACATACATCCATACCCCGCCATAAGAAGTATTCACTTCAAAATAATACACTATATTCGTTTCTTACAAAAATAAGAAACTATTTTGATAATTTTATAAATACTTCCTGTTGCAGAAGAAATGAGTTAAAACTGCTCACAGCAATGCACTTTTTAAAACACGTGTGTACTAAGTTCACGGTAATGTCCAGTAACTCTGCCTAGTTGTACATTACATCTTGGGGCCAAGAAGTAATTAGAGGTGCTAGTGGGTTAACCACAGTACGTTTTAGCGAATTTTCATTGGAAAAAGTTACTGGAGTCGGTAGGACCAGACCAAGGACCATGAAATAAGCTCAGATGTTGACTTCTAGAACAGGATTGCAGGTTTTTAATATATATATATATATATATATATATATATATATATATATATATATATATATATATATATATATATATATATATATATATATATATATATATATATATATATATATATATATATATATATATAGTGTGTGTGTGTGTGTGTGTGTGTGTGTGTGTGTGTGTGTGTGTGTGTGTTCACGTGTGTGTAGGTGTGTATAAGAAGAAGAAAAAGGAGAGGGAGAGAGAGAGAGAGAGACAGACAGACAGAGAGAATGAGAAAGCAGCGTTCACAATTTTGGTTCAAATTAGTTTAATTAGATAATCAGTTTAAACTCGGCACACAAAAATATTTTTCCAAAAGTCTGAACGAGTTTGTTAACCAGCAAAATCTCTTCAATCTTTTTGAAATTTAAATCTTAAATTTAAACTACCTAGTCTGAAAATCTGATTTCACCATTTCAATCAGCTTTAAAACCTGCATTGACTAGAACGTGCAGGTAGTCAGGATTTACTATTATTTTTTTGTATAATCAATGTAATTTGAAAATTTAAAATTCACATTTATGCAGATTTTAACCCTGACTATGATGTTTAAAACAGATTTTTGAAAGAAAGTGTAAAATAAAACATTAATGTGATATTGTTACTTTTTGGAAATACGCTTTCATCATTTCAGCGAGACAGCTGCGTGCCGTGATTATTAAAACTTTACAGACATTTTTCATTAAGCACAATTATAAATTTAAGAAAACATTGCCTTTCTCACTCTCACGACCTGTTCTAATATATAACAGAGAGGGTGCGACCTACTTTACTGATTATTGGACATATTGGTTGCAATGTAATCAATAATATAGGTCTACGCATATAATACATGGAACTATATTTTTGGAAAACATTTTTTAGTTTTATTTTAGTTCGCGACATGCGCAATATTTACTTTTAAATTTATTTGTTCCATCGAGTAGAACTTTTTTTTAACTATTGGTGGTTTATATTTAACTAATTAGTTATAATATATTTATACAGGTATATTAGACGTTATATATTTAAAGAAATATCGTATTCACACTAAACATTTGTAAAACTACTATTAGTGGAGAACAATGCATAAAAGAAACGGTTTTTTTACTATCTTTATCAATTATCCTTTTAATATGTGGTTCTAAAGTACATTTTGAAGGATTTGTGCTTGCTTTTTGAACACACTTCTATTCTGCGGGTGGGATAGCGTACACTTATAGCGTATTATGCTGCAAGATACACAAGATACACAAGAAAGCGATATAAAATTTCCAGAGTCATCAATTAACAAAACCAACTATTTCAGTACGCTCCACTTATAAGTACTGCGATGGCTTAAACCTATAATTGCATTTATTGATTTTTTTACTTGAATCTGTGGTTTGTATTTTTTCCTTTTTCTGAACGCAAACTTTGTATTTTTCATTTGCTATATAAATTAACCAAATTTCCTTTTAGTATTCTACTTAACCACTGTTTCAGAAAGTATAAACAGCAATAACCAAATGATTAATGTAATAAAATAGTTCAAAAATGTTTCTATTTTCGTTTTAAACGCCTTTAACGAAATTTCTTGTCTTGAAAACAGGTAACAATCCAGTAGTACAAGATTGAGAGAATAAGGAGGGTGATCCAGAGTGGTAAAAATGTGCTTGGCAAGGTATTGTTTCAGTAACAGCGTTGATATGATTGGATATTGTCATATAACAAAAAAACAATCGCCCCTGCCCATTTTCCACCCATTTTCTTCTAACTGCATCTTGTAATCGTTTGCGGATTTTTTTATTAAATGTTTTCCTTCAGGAATAAATTTGTAGTGAATCAAGCCATGGCATAAAAACCCTCACTTAAGCCGGCGTCTGTCCAAACCAAATTTTTTATTTGTTGGTGAAGTTTTCATTTTCATTCGGCAGACCGACGTTTGGTCTGAGGGTCGTAAAAGAAGTGCCATATTTTTTACCACCGGATCTATTTCCACGAATGAAAATGACTTGGAAGGGACATTGTTTTGTTGATTCGTAAGAGGTGATGGAAAATGCGATGAAGTGGCTAAACGAGATTTCCAAAAATGGCTTTCAGGATTGTTTCCAAGAATTGTATGAACTGTGAAAGTAATGTCTACTCGCAGGAGGAAAAAAACTTGAAGAAAAATAAGTACACAGTTTTATAAGTTCTTTCAATAAATTTTCACTGACCAATTCCGCGAAATTTTCTAAGTAAAACTATAGTGTATAGCCAGTTGAATCAGCCGTTAAAGTCATGTCCAGCTTCTTTTTTTTCTGCAGAATACAAAAGTTTTTATACAAGCCGATCTATCTATCGCTTATCGTTTATTTCAATAACTATTTAAATCTATCTGACTCACAGATACAGCCGAAGTTGGATTTAGAATAAGTTTTATTTAAAATGATTTTTTGAATTGCAACGAAAATCTTGCAAACTTATATTTCTTGGTGTGCAAGTTTTTAACACACACACAAAACACACACACACACACACACACACACACACACACAGAGAGAGAGAGAGAGAGAGAGAGAGAGAGAGAGAGAGAGAGAGAGAGAGAGAGAGAGAGAGAGAAATCGTATAAAACACGAATTTACATTATTCGTTCAAAGATTATATTTCGAAATAACCAGATGAATTTAATTGAGAAGATTTTTCAGCTAGTCAACTCCCCTAATTTCTGAGACCAAAACTGCATAAAACAGACAAGCATTAAATTCCATAGAAGGCGAGACATTTACTGCATGTTATTAAATTTGTAATTATCTTATGCATAGAGTTATAAACGTTAAAACTTTCAGGCCGAGAAGAAAATATTCACAGCTGTAACACTAAAGGCCGATAAACAAAACAAAACATTGGTCGCTTGTTGATGTCCAAGTACATATGTTGCTGAATTTAGGGGAAACATTATTCGCACCCCTATTTCCCCTCAGCAACTCATCACCTTGTCATGCTCAGCGCCACTTCAAATAAAACATTGCTTTCAGCGCTTATCGCATTAAATTCGCGGACTCATTGCGTAATATTTAACCCTACATTTTTTAGCTAAAGTAAAAAACAATAAAGTTTACTTCAACGGACAACCAGACTTGTCAAACACTTTTATGAGACATAAACTGAAATATCCAACGTTAACAGTATATTTTACTATTCCACTAATATGTAACGAAATATAATATAATATAACATAATAAAAATTAAATATATTATATAATATTCCACTAGTATTTCACACACATACTCTCTCTCTCACACACACCCACCCACTAATATCCACTAGTATAAAATTTTCTTTTTACAACGACAAGTATTTTTTCTATAGCCTATTTTGTTATAGTGCATATGACAGAAATGGTTGGCAGTGTGATTTTACATCTTAAAGTTGCACCACTACATGTTATTAGACTATTACTGGCTTTTGTTTTTAATGTACTTTGTTCTAGTACAATATATTTCAAACACATTTCTACTTACAGCTGATTAACCGAATGTTTGAAAGAAATAATTGAAAATTGAAGCTTGTGTAATGTTTTACACCATTTAGTAAATTGTTTTAGTTGTTAGAATTTCATAAATTCCAGTAAATAACAACTTGTCACACTGTAACCTACAGTTTTGTTTGCTGTACTGTATGTTGCTGAAATTATTGAAATTTCTCACAGTTAAGGAACAGCTGAAGTTTACGACTATTGTTTCTTGCCGATAAAATATTACCTCAATATGTACGTTCTGCCGTCTATTAAGTGAAAATTCCTTTGTATTTTTTAAAAGAAAACAAATTGTGTAACAAAAATAAATTGAATGTTATTTTATATTTTTGCATGTTGTTTATTTATTTACGAAAAGTTTGTTTTTACTGTTCAAAAATTTCAAATCCTAATGTGAAAACTTTGTTACCCTTTATGACCCACATTTTGCGCTTATATTGCTCAACGGTTTTAATTTATTAATATTTTAGCATTCAGTTATCTTGTTCAATGAAATTAATTAGTTTTTCCTTGTTTACAAAAGCTTGGTTATTCTGGTCTAAAGTTTGTGTTGTTCTTTGCGGTAAGACAAACATAAAGTCTTAGAGTACTGACTTTGTTGTTTCTAGTTTTACACAAAAACGTTACAACAATAACTGTTTCAGAATTTAGTTTCTGTTCATACTGTATCTTTTAACGCGCCTGCGCTGTTGTAGTCTTCAAACAAACGGTTAGCGATAGACCGGCCTGTACGGAGTGTTGGCAGTGTGCAGGAAAAGACAAAGTTGGACCAGATTTGGACAGGTATTTAACCGGCCATACACTGTAAACGGACTTTGAAAAATTGAATAATGTGTTAAATATGTATAAATTAGGTTGAATAAAAACGATTTGTAAGGTAATATCTGATGAAACATGTATTGAGAAACAAAAGGTTAATAAAGGACACATTCTGTAAAAGTCACAAATTAGAAGTTATTGTTCAGTTTTTTCTTAACGTCCATTACGCCAGTTAGACTAATGAGGACGAGGGATCAGCGTTAACGGGAGTAACTGCGGCTAGAACTAAGAACCTTAAGGTGCGCAGTTCAGAGGCGCAGCAGACTGACCGGTGCTTTACCACATCGACTGAGTTCCATAGTTTCTTTAAAATATTAAAAAAAGTTCTAGTATGAGTTTGTTAAGTTATATAAAAGTGTGGTGGGAAAATAGATTGTGTCATAAAAAATTAGTTTGAACGTTATTAATTGTAATCATTGTCCGATAAGTTCAAACCCAAAAAATAGACTTTAAATGTTTTCGCCTAAAACAAAGAAAAAGTATACTGCTAGCATTAATTTTCTGTTATGAAAAAATAGTCGGCGTTCAGCCATTTGGTAACCACTCCCTTTTTACCTTCCTTTCTAAGGTCGTTAAGGCCGTTAGTACGTGATGTTGCGTTTTAAAAAACTTTTCGTACAGTTAAAACAGAAAATTATTTTTGTTTTTTTCTAAACATTTGACTATATTCTTTGCTTGTTCAAAATCAGCTGTTCATTCAAGCAATATCAAACCAATGGTAATGCTCTCTCGTTATTCTTTGTGTTATCGGAACAATCAAACTGATCGTCAAACAGTATCGTAATTTTTTTTATTTAAAATTTTATTAAAATCTTATAAACTGATTTTGAGAAATTAGATGTAGCTTCCGAAACAGGCTTTTGAGGAAATATTTGATGTGAAAAAGTTTGTGTAATGTTTTTGCACCATAAATTTATTTTCATATCCCACAAAAACATTCTCGTTCTCTCATATGAAGATTAAGTAGAACATATTTTTATTTAACAAATACCCGTGCCCTGCGTTTGATTAAAATTACCAATATTCCTCCCCCCCCCGTCAACCGCCATTTTAAAAAGATTAAGCTCCCAGCTTTTCATTTCGTCCCTATTCTTCCCTCCCTAATATCTTTTCCATTAGGAATTTTTTCTAAAGCAATAAAAAGCCGAAACTGGCGTTAATAACCGCATGTACGACAATTGTTATAGTAGAGAAACTGTAACTGCATATTCGACAATTGTTACAGTAGAGAAACTTTAACCGCATGTTCGACAATTGTTACAGTAGAGAAACTGTAACTGCATATTCGACAGTTGTTACAGTAGAGAAACTTTAACCGCATGTTCGACAATTGTTATAGTAGAGAAACTGTAACTACATGTTCGACAATTGTTATAGTAGAGAAACTGTAACCGCGTATTCGACAATTGTTACAGTTGAGAAACTGTAACTGCATGTTCGACAATTGTTAAGTAGAGACACTATAACTGCATGTTTGACAATTGTTACAGTAGATAAATTATAACCGCATGTTTGACAATTGTTACAGTAGAGAAATTATAATTGCATGTTTGACAATTGTTATAGTAGAGAAATTATAACTGCATGTATGACCAATGTTATAGTAGAGACACTATAACTGCATGTTTGACAATTGTTATGGCAGAGAAACTGTATAAATAGCTAATTGTGAAAGTAGGTTTGCCTTCATTAAAGGATACTGTTAGCTTGATCCTCATTTGTCATTTCCTCTTCTTAAAATTGGGTTTGTGCCAAGTAAAATTGAATTCAAACTTGATACAAAAAATTATTGTTCGACAGTTCGTTACCCAGCATAAAGCCATAACCAAGCAATAATTTTTTACTCATTTTTTTAATGCTGATTTCGCCGGCGTATACAGCGTCAAATTTGTATCAATTGGAGCTTTAAACTTTTAAATTCTATTTAAAATATGAGAATGGACTTGTCGGCATCAATGTTTCATGAATTGAATCAAACGCTCAAGGATACTTTTTTTTATTGCATGCAATATAAATAAATGCAATCAATTTCTTTCATTTCAAATTTGCCACAAGGATTTCAATTATGAAGCTTCATGTATGGATAAAACTGATAAACCGATTTTGAGATTTTAGAGGGTGATTTTTAATTATTTACGAACCTCGACTAACTTTAAGCAAAATGGTGATAAAAAATTGTTAAATCCGATTTTTAGAATATCACATTTTCAACAGTTTTTTTCACTACACACACACACACACACACACACACACACACACACACACACACACACACACACACACACACACACACACACACACACACACACACACACACATACTATATATATATATACTACTATACATACTATACATATATATATATATATATATATATATATATATATATATATATATATATATATATATATATATATATAATTTGTCAACTCTCAACTCTCAACTCTCTCTCTCTCTCTCTCTCTCTCTCTCTCTCTCTCTCAATCTATCTATTTATCTATCTATCTGTCTATCTATCTATCTATCTATCTACCTATCTATCTATCTATCTATCTATCTTTCTATTTATCTATCTATCTATCTATCTATCTATCTATCTATCTATCTATCTATCTATCTATCTATCTATCTATCTATCTATCTATCTATCTATCTATCTATCTATCTATCTATCTATCTACCTGTCTATATACCTACCTATCTATCTATCTCCCTAACATACACACACGCACGCACGCACGCACACAGCAAGTAAAAACTACTTTTTTGAAATAATTGGCTTGAAAACATAAAGATTAGTGAAAAAGTAAAAATGAATATAATTTTGTAACATCTTGACACATTCTTGCAAAACAGCTGTCATTAAAATAAGTCCAACGAAGGCGTTCTGCGTACGAAGGCCTGGCCTACTAAGTATATAAATTTTCTCGTTGATCAAAGGACAGTTGGAAAATAAATATCCTCAATGACCAACAATAAATCGTAATCAATACAGCTTAACTCCGCCTCCCAACGCATGTCACACAAAATCCGTCTCGTTTTTCACAATCTTGTTTGCCGCACGCTGACTGCAGAAGTACCCATCGTGAAACCCGAGACAACGTTTACTTCGGGAATCCTAAATATGAAAGATTATAGCATGGTATGATGCAGCTACAACTTAGTGGTATTATTTACAAGTTCCAGTACTTGTAACACGCGTATATTCATTTGTGAATTTTTCATTAAAAATATGCTGTTAGAGCCGTGACCTTGAAATCAGCAAATATATATTTGAGTGTGTGTTGGCGCTCAAAAATCCAGTTTTAAATACAAAAATGAATCTAAAAGCTGTCGCAGTTTATTACACGACTGCCAAAAAAGGAGTGTTAGGTTTTTCGTGGCTGGGTAAGTAAGTATGTACGTATGTTCCATCATAACTTCTTAAACAGCTCGTACAATTTAGCTCTACACTTCACCAAGAATGTCATAGGCTACATAACTTTTACCCAAACCACACCCAATGGGGTGACATAGATAGGATAAACTTATAAGTAATTTCAGAGAGGATAAATAAGTTGCTAGGATGAAATCATAAATTTTTAAATAACTAATGCACTCATACATTCTTAAATAACTGATGTACAGGTTAAAAGATAATTACTAGAGACTATACAATAATAACCACTCAGATTCAAACATTGAAAGCAATAGAAAACACTAACTTCGGAACCCATAGGCCTAGGAGTTACCACTCAGGTTTCAGCTGATTCAGGGCACTGAGCTGAAAAAAGGGATACCATGAACACAAAAATCGGCCAAACCAAATCGGAAGGAATGGTAGATAAGCTAGCATTGTCCAACGGTCAGGCTCGTGGACGACACCACATCTTCAAATTAAAGTGAACAACGTTAAAAAATTAAATAATTCAAAAATTAAAAGTTACAAATAATTGATTTAAATTGAAATACAAATTTTTCTATCCGATACATGCTAACTCCAGTACATGGGGACAGGACCATAAGAAGGAACACAAATCAGCACCAGGACATCACAGTATCTACTCCACAGTATTATTCTTTTTTATCTTTTTTTTATATTCAGTGTAATATTATGCGTATGTAAGTGGTGATCACGTGATAAAATATCTTTTTTTCAAAAACGTGCAAAATTAAAAAAAATATTATTGAAAATTAGCTTCAATCACGTCAGCGAGAAAGCTGTGTGCCGCGATTATTTCTGTAAGTAACGTATAATTGAATCACATTTTGCCAAAGAAAGAAAGTAGGAAGGAAATTAAATCGAGCAGCTGGAGACAAACTACTCCTAGAACGAAAGCTGACGGGAAGGAAGGAAGAGTTAGTATTAAGGACTGAGTAAACACGTGTCATCTTTTATTTCCGTTGGGAGTAATTTGTTTTATTCTGAAACAGTTTTCTATAACTTTTGACATTTGATAAATGCTGAACCGAACTGCACCAGGTAAATGTGCATTTACTGTGATTGAATAACTTGAGTTATTGTTTCTTGGGATCATTTCTCATGGTACAAATTTTAAAGTTACCTCCCCCGCGTACGAACGTAAGTCTGAATTGAAGCTTGGCGTTAGTCCAAACTTATATTAAGGGAAATGTATTGAGATATTACAGAATTAAAACATTTTTTTCCTACGTGAAGTTAAAAATTTCATATTTTTATATAGATATCCGTTATCCTAAATCAAAATTTTACTTGAATGTCTCTGTGCATAAGCTCTACCGTTAGAGTATAAACTAATCAGATTGAAAAGAAATTTATGTATAAGTTAATGTTTGCATATTTCAAAAACATTTATTAATTAAAAAATTCTAATTTCAAAAATATAATCAAAAACCGTTAAAAATTAACAAAAAACAGATTTTCCTCAAATATATTTTTAAGTACTCAAACAAAACTTTGCCCAAGTGGTAGTTACTCACTAAAACATCTTGTTTAGGAGCTATTAACCATAAAATCAGCTAAAATTCTCGAAATGGTTTACCTGAATTTTCTCAAATTTTGTTATTACATGATGATTCATGAATCTAATCAGTGAAGTAGAAACTAAATTGAAAACGTCTGCGCTTAGCCAGTAACCTGATCGCCATTTTGTTTTTAACACGTTTTTATTAATTCAATTTCTTGTCCACATGTAAGGTACAAATTTTGTAATCGATTTTAAAGTAACTTCCCGATGAGCTAGAGACTTGAAATTTTAAACACAGCTCAGGATTGAATTACAAAGCAATAATATTGAGCTTACACACACACACACACACACACACACACACACACACACACACACACACACACACACACACACACACACACACACACCTTCAGCTTCGCCTAGAGTGTTATACTCTCGATTTGGTTAAATGTTGCACAGAAATAATCGGTGAGGACTTTAGTTTGCTCTATTGACGTTAAAAATGTTAACAGAGGCACCTGATGATTTTGATTTAGATAAAGAAATTATCTATTTCATGCTCCTCATGTCGTTTTTGTTTTAAAGTTTATTTTATTATGAAACTATAATTTTTTTATCCCAAACTTGCTACACTACACAAACCTTAATTATAAATCTTCATTTGAACAATTTTGTATGGATATATTTTGAGAATTTTAGCCGATTTTAAGGTTTTTTCGTAGTTTCCAAACATGTGTTTTTTGTAGCATGAAGCAAGTACTTTTGGATGGTGTATCAAATTTTAATAAAAGTCAGTTTGTGGGTGACAGTGACTATTTTTTTCGGTGTACTTAAAGATTTAAAGAAAATACTTAGGAAAATTGTGATTAAAAGTAGTTGAGACTTATTTCGAAAACATTCCATTTAATACATTTTTATAACAAGAAATGCTATCTGTAAATTCGTAATTGCAATTGTCAGTAAAGGCACAAACCACCATTTACTAAAAGGACAGACAAAAAATTCTACTTTTTGGACTGGAATTATCTGAAGTTGTTTTGTAATGTGTGCATTATACTCCTTATGCGGACAAAATTCCCGTCACATATAACGGACGAAACAGCTGCGTGCGTAGATATATTAAACGCGTGTTTGCGTGTAATGCGTCGCCACACGATATTGACAAAATGGCGGCAGTACTGAGCCGTATAGCACGTGTCTTAGACATTCAGGGGTCGTCTACCCTTCAAGTGTCATTTGCTGCTTGTACCGACATCTTACCAGCTGCGAAACGATTTCAGATAAAATTTCCGAAGTGACCGCAAAATAAGAATACAAAAAGTCTTGTTTAGTTTTTCCCGAATATTAAAACACGACTTGAGCGCGAAAAACATTGATTTAAACATTGCAAATACCGTTGGCTGTAGCCGTCCCATTATGCAATGCATTATTCTTTGCGAATTTCATTCTTTAGGCGTGTGTGTGTGTGTGTGTGTGTGTGTGTGTGTGTGTGTGTGTGTGTGTGTGTGTGTGTGTGTGTATGTGGTGCTTACTTTGAAGCGATTCCACTGTTCCCAATTTTGGTTGTTATTTTATCCAGCAAAATCTATTTAACAGTTTCAAAATAGCATTAAATTAAACATTCTTTAAAAAATCATAACTTTTACATTGTTTTCAAAATACGTTTTCATTATTGTTATCAGTTTTAAAATCTGAATAAATTAATATTTTTAATTTTTAATTTCCATTGAAAATACGACAATTAACCTGATTGCGGTAAGTTTAGAAATGTTCTGTTTCAACTCGACCGTTCGGCTTTTGTTTGTTTGTTACACAGTTTTGGCAGATTGTTTTTAAATTTGGTATAGAGGTACCTTGTTTAACTACCTACCTGCAAAAGCCCAAACTACCTACCTGCAAGATTTTTTCCTACTCCATTCCGTTTCAAAATGGCAGTCTCTCATTTATAATAACAAGTGTACGCAGTTTTAGCCAAACGCATGAACAGATTTTTTTAAAATTCGGTACAAAGGTACCTTATATAAAACCTAAATGATGTATGTGTAAGATTTTCCCCCATATGCTTCTGTTTCAAGACGATGGTCTCTGAATTTGACGACGACGAGTGTACGAAGTTTTTAATGTTTACGTTTTTAAATTTGGTACGAAGGTACTATATATAAAGCCCGAAAGTGTAATAATTTTTCCATTTACTTCAGTTTCAAGATGGCGGGCTTTGATTTAACGTCGTTAGTTGCTGGTTATCTCCTGTAATACTGGTTGAACAGCAAAATGTACAGTAATTCGAACGCTTCATGGAGACACAAACATTTCCAGTAAAGTTGGTATAGTAATATTTTTCGTAAATATCTCGGTTAGTGGTTATACTGGCAAACATAGTTACAAGTCTGTTGTGGAGAGTTCTGTATAATAATTAAGAACTTAACTACGAGTCTAGTGTTCCTTGAACTACTAGTACACGCAGGTTTAATGCTTATTAAGAAGGCGAAATTAAAGATTTAAAATAAGTTAAGATAATTTTTTTAAAAATTCGCTACTATCAGTTCTGCGAGACAAATGTATTCCGTGATTATTTAATTTCAAAAGTAATTCCTAGACAAACACTGCCAAACAAAAGTTCTTCGCTTTCACGGTCATCTATTTTAGCTTCCTCATTTGCCAAGTCTTATAACTTTTCAACGGTATAGTGTTTAAACGCTAGAGTTGCATTATCGATATACACATGCTAACGGTGTACACTTCCGATTGCTAAAAGAAAGAGCACATAAAACAGGTACAGATGCCAGGGTCTAGACGCCCTCATTTTCATTCCAATAAAATTTATAATAAAATATTTTGCAAACAAAATCATATTTTTACGACAGACAGAATGGAAAAGAGAAGAGAAATCACAGCCGACCTCATAATATCTAGAAACGTCGTTTGCAGTCGACTATACTCGTATTTTGTTGTTAAAAGAAACTGTAGTGACCTGGCTTCAAATCCATTGAACTTATGTGGTTTTATTGTCATTGTAAAATGAAATACTGTACAAGCGCAGCTGCTATGCTGGTATAATGGAAGCAAATTTTTAACAATATTTTCTATATCTGATTTCAATCACAGTCAGATAATAAAATTTGTATTAATTAACGTTTTAAAGTTTCGAACTATACATTGTAAACACAAAAACTATAATTACCATCTGATTCATTTTATATTTTCAAAGAAATTTTAAAACTTTAAATTTATGCAGATTTTAAAGCTGTTTGCGTTGGTGAAATTGGCTTATAAAAAAGTGTAAAATACAAGTTTATGTAACGTTTTTTAGTTTAGAATGGCCGACGTTTTGAAACACTTCAACAAACACTTATTTTAAGGTCCCGGGTTGGTCTTACTACGTACCAACTTCAGAACTATTTTTCTAATTATGATCAGACTTCTCGTATGATAGCTTGCATTAGTTATCCAACAAAATTCTTAAGCGGTTTCAAAATTAAGGTCACATAAAAACTTAAAAGGCCGCAAACCTTTTTTTGAAAATATGATTAAATATAATTACTTTTAAAATGCACGTAAAGTAGAATTTTAAATTTTCATTCACATTTTATTACTGGTTTGTGTATCGAAAATTATGTGGACTCTGGATTTCACAAAGACGTTAACAGCAAAATATCAAACAAATCGATTTCCATTAGCAAAAGTGTTTTTTGATCACTATGTAAAAGAAAGATGAATATTTATACTATATTTTAGTGCAATGATCTCATGTCCAAATTAATTTCTAACATCTGTCAAATCAAAGCGTGATCTTGAAGAAACAGACTAACATTAAATCATAATAAAACTAAAGTTATTTGTGTCACTACACGTAGATTTAAAAACAAAATTAATTTTACTAATGGATCTAAATTCGTTATAAGTGGAAATTAAATCCTTTTTGCACTAAGGTAAACAACTTAGGGTTACTCTGTTAGAGATATTGCGCAAATAACCCATGGAAAATGTTTTTGCTGCTATTTATTTACTAAAGAAATTAAAAGTTGTATTGTCATTTGATATTAAAATGCAGCTGGCAACAAATTTGATTTTTCCTCATTTTTCTTTCTATGATACCGTAATAAGTAACTTGACAGCAAATTTGGCAAACAAACTACAGCATGCTCAAAACTATTGTTTACACTTTATTTAATTTAAATCATTAGGCTGGACGGTCTCCAAATGCGGAGCGGAGCGGGATACGTATTCAAAACCTAACCTATTGTTTTTAATGTACGTGCGGCAATTTAAAGGATAACGGAGCTGAGCGCATTTATACTTTTTCTCTGGGCTCTGCTTCGCGTAGCTTCGACTCTGTCTTGGTTCTGTTTTTAAGACTCCGTTTTCCCCACCACGCTGACCACGCCTACAAACTTATTTCTCGTTACATAGATCTCGTCATCTAGGCCATTATTTTCAAATATAGTAGTTTCCTAGAATCCGTTATAGTAGACCTAAATAATTTAGATTTAAAAGATAAAAAAACTAGTTCTTTAAACTGACAGAACTCCGTTTCCGGTTGCCGTTAATGTTCATTCCGCTCCGCGTTTGGTTTCCGCTCGGCCTTATGGTCATGTTTCACCATTCTATGAACAAATGTCGGTATTAAAGTTAAATATTTCTTCTAGTTATCATATATTTGCACTTCTGCTTGCTGGTTTGCTCTCTAGATTGCCACGCTATCTAGCTGAAATGTTTGTAAATAGTAGCCTAACTTGACTGCTACGCTTAAATGGAGCTATCCTTTTAATTATCCCAAGGAACAAAACTGACGTTTTCAAGTTATTTACAGTGACAGCTTGTAGACCTTGGAAATCTCTACTAAATATCAAAAACATAACTATCTATGCTTTCAGAAAGTCCTTATTGTGTTGGTTGCATCGAAAGTTTGTTCAGTTCTTGGGTGTCTTGTAGGTGGTATAAAGCCGCCTCGGTGGCCTAGTGGTAGCGTACTAGGCTTTCACCCCGAGGACCCGGGTTCGATTCCTGACGAGGGCTTGGCATTTTTTCATACGCTATAAATCATCCCACCGTTTGCATTAGCCCAAGTGTGCACAATAGTCGGACGTTAAAAAAAAATGTATATATATATATATATATATATATATATATATATATATATATATATATATATATATGGTATTGTATTAGTAAATGGGTAAAAGAAATTCATGTTTTCTTTATTATATAGTGTGTTTTCTTATAAATTTGTAATTATAATTATTTTTTTCTCTTGCTTTGTATATTTTTTTATTGTGTTCTTGTACTTTTCCTTTCTTCGTTTTATTGTAATTCCATATTATTTGTTGCGTTGAGGTTAAGTGGAAGGGTATACGGTCCTAACTTCGTCTCTAGAAAATAAGATAAATAAATTTAAATATTTATTTCTTCAGCTCTATTAGCTCATGACAAAAGATGAGGCTTGCGTGTCACAACATTCAGGAAGTAAGCGATAGTGAAAATAAAAGGCCTAATACAAGCAATTACTGACATAGTAAGTTTGTCCAAAAACAATTCAACTTTAAAAACCGTGGTAAATAAGTTTTCTTCTCTTTTCATAGGCCACATTTAATTGAGTTTTTTAAGTTTTCTTTCCGTTTTTAATAAGGAGTAAATGTTTTCAACATAAATCGAAACAAATCTATGATATTTGTACAAATAGTAATGTAACAAAACTATTACTATAGTTTGCCTTTACTGAAAGAAATCTGATATTAATAAATAATAGCATCTATTCACGAGCGTATACAAGCAATCACTTTTACTCAAGAGTGTTTTGGATCAAGAACTTTATTCATTAGCGTTTAAGGACAAAAGAACTTGTACTCAAACAATAACATCTGTTCTACAACATTTACGAACTTTAAATGCTGTTTTCGTTTAAAGTTTAAACTAAAACTGTTTCGAACCAATTATTTTATTTATTAAAAGCAATAACTTTAAAAACATTAACTCCAAGACTGTTTCGGATAAGTAGCATCCATTCACGTGCGTTTTCGAACAATAACTACTATACAAGGACGTTTCGGGTCAATAACATTATTTATTTTTTAACATTTAAGAATAAATAATATCTCATACTCATCTGTTTATGAGAGTTCAAGATCAATAACTTGTATTTAATAGTTATTCAGACCAGTATCCTTTATTTTGCTTAACGTTCATACTAGTTAGACCAATGAGCGCGAGGGAATAGCGTTAACGGGAGTAACTTATATTCCTATACTCTCTATTCAATGCTAATACTCAAGAGTGCCATGGACCACCTAAACTTACGTGTAAGAAGATGAAATTTACGTGGTCTCCTTACGTCATTAATTAATTAGTGTGACAAACGTTCAAAGCATTCGTTACACGTATATTTTTTTCAAAGATTATTTACACAAACCCACGTCTAAAGTTGTGGTAAAAATCGTGGGACGAAATTATTGGAGACAAATTTGTCCTGTTACAATTCTGAAAACAAGTTGCACAGTGTTCTTCCGCTAAATTAAAACAATTTGTAACTTATGCAGAAATAATGTTGGCAGCAAATTCGCTCAGATGGAAGCGTATATAATAGTACAAATGTGAAGCAAACACATTGTACAAGTTATTTGTTGGATTATAAAACAGATTTAACTGACACAGATGTAATTCAGTCTCCATGCAATAGGCCATGAAGTGACAATAAAGTCAATTGTAACCGAGTACTTTAACTGAACTGTTTCTGCATCACGGTTCGCCATCAAATAGAAATTATACAGATGTCAAAGTTCAAATAGAGTCAGCAATGTTTCAGACGTTTATTGAAACTTAAACTGTGATTTATTAACTATTTTTATTGCGGTTCACACACAGACACACACACACACACACACACACACACACACACACACACACACACACACACACACACATACACATATATATATATATATATATATATGTGTGTGTGTGTGTGTGTGTGTGTGTGTGTGTGTGTGTGTTTGTATGTATTTTTCTTAAGTTTCATACTTTATACCTTAAAATAATGAGGACGAGGGATCAGCGTTAAAAATAAGGGGAAATTAGGGAAAATCAAAGGGAGTAAATAACAATTTTTAAGTGCGCAGTTCAGGAACGCAACAGACTGACAGGTGCTTTAGCCACATCGACTATATATATATATATATATATATATATATATATATATATATATATATATATATAAGGCTTGGTAGTCGATGTGATAAAGCACCAGTCAGTCTGCTGCGTCTCTGAATTGAGCACCTCAAGCTTCTTAGTTCGAGCCGCAGTTACTACCGTAGCTTTTCCTTTACTTTTAGCGCTGATCCCTCGTTCTTATTAGTGTGGGTGAGCACCAAATGCGAAGCGGAGCGGACTACGTATTCAAAACATAACCTATTGTTTTTAATGTAAGTGCGGCCACTGAAAGCGTAACGGAACCATGCGATGCCACTTGACTCCGCTCAGCTCCGCACGCGTTCAGTGGCCGTACTTACGTTAAACACAATAGGTTATGTTTTGAATACGTAGTCCGCTCCGCTCAGTGCAACTTCGCTCTACATTTGGTGGGCTCACGGCCTTAGTTTAACGCATAAAGTAACGTTCATACTTATGCAACACACACACACACACACACACACACACACACACACACACACACACATATATATATATATATATATATATATATATATATATATATATATGCTGTGTGGTGTGTGTGTGTGTGTTTAAGTAGTATATATGCTGATAAATAAATATATGTTATTAGTACTACAGTATTGTGAAACACCTATGAACATTAAACCATTCGCATTACATTCATCAAGAGGTTACCAGGTCTCTTCTCAATAACACTTTTGAAATGAAATAATCCGTATATTGCATAGGCTATAGGTAGGTCTCCATGTGTCGCGTCGCCTTCATGATCAAATAATTAAAGTTTTAATGAGTTCATCACGGAGAGGATGCTTCTGGATAGAACAGTAAGTGAAAAACGCCCGAGTTAATGACCCAGAAAATAGAATCTGTCCTCTGATTGAGTTTGAAACTGTAAATCTTAATTACTTGTGGCAGCGAAACTTACAAGATCTAAATGTTTTACAAGAAAAGTTTGCTTTCGCTGTCTGCCCGTTGCACGCTACTGCTCTGCCGACTTAATCTGACGCAAATTGCGTTCGCAATCAGAAATGTGTGGTGAGGGATTTGACTTACACGATTAAAACTTTGAAGCTTAGGCTTGTAGAGATACGCTTGAAAATAAGGCTATACACAAAATTCCACAGCCGAAATTCATTACAACGAATTCCCATTAGATAAATCCACTTCACGCAACATTTCGTAGAAAACATTGTCATTTTTAGTTGCATTAAATTTCATACTGTATTATTTCTTCTTGTTGCCTACAAATCATGTTGTAGCAATTTGTCTACGTTATGCATTTAGAAGTTAAATATTATCTTCATATTTCAGTTTTGTAGGTTGGCAAATCAACTTAAGTAGGCTTTTACTTTGAAAATTTTATTATCAGCTGTTACTTTTATTCTGTCAGCTTACTTTCCTTTTTCTATATTTTCTTTATTTCAGTATAGTAAAAGTAGAGAAACTAGAAGGTATTAAAAATATATCTTTCATGTAAGTGTTGTTTGTTGTTAGATATTACTAACTTTATATTTTTTAAAACTTTTTTTATCTTTTTATTTTTATAAATAGCTAAACAGTGAGTGTTACTCTTTGGCTACACCGTGTATTTTCGTGTCAAGTAGGTGTACTGACATAACCAGTAACTAATTTTTAACTTTTATGAAAGTAAGGAAATTTTGATAAAGACAATTTGTGTAGGCCTATATATAATAATTTAGTGAAAATTTTAAAAAATTGCAAGCTGGTAGAGAAAATAATAAATCGTCGCCTTGTTTATTATTTAGAAATCAATCATTTCCTTTGCAAAGTGTGGCTTCAGGCAAAGATTATCTTCTGTGGATAAACTGGTTTTGTTCGATTTTGCAATACGAAATGTCTTTTTCTCTTGCATCAGACGCTTGTTTGCGGTTTCTTCCATCTAGAAAAGGCACACGACATGACCTGTAGAAGAGGAATACTGAAAATATTAAAATCATGCTGTATAAAAGGTAAAATACTTCTTTTTATTCAAAATTTTCTTTTTAATAGCTATTTCAGGGTATGTCTTTTAGCTACGGTCAAATCGTTTCCACATAGAGAACGGCATTCCACAGGTGAGTGTACTAATATGACTGTTTACTATTGCAATAAATATCATAACTTGTACCGTACAGTCCCCTTTCCGATGTTCTATATTTGTAGACGATTTCGCTATCTACGTAACCACGAGAAATATGCCAACAGCTAAAAGATTCTTTCAGCCGATAATAAACAGATTGCAGTCTTGGACGATATCTATTGGCTGTAAAGTTTCTGCTGCTAAAACTCAGTGTGGTAAACCTTCAGTCGCGGTAGACACATCCAAACTCCGTTATATCTTGATGGTTATATAGCTTCGTATCACTCTATCCGTTCAATTTTTGGCTTTAATATTCTATGACAGACTATATTGGAACCCTCAAGTGCATGATTTAAAGTTACGAAATAAAAAGATTCTCGGTATGTTGAAAAGTTCTTAGTGCTCTCGATGGGGCGTTGATAGAATCTGTATGCTGATGTTTTATCATGCCGTAATTCGTTCACGAATTGATTATGGTAGCATTGTATATTACTCTGTACGACCATCCACTTGATCACGTCCATCACTCTGCAGTCCGTCTTACATCTAGTGCTTTTCGTTTTAGTCCCGTCGGGAGGATTCTCGCCGAGGTAACAACTTGCGTGTTGTACTTCCTCCAGTTCGAAAGGTAGTTTTGTTTTGTTCCTCAGTGGACCGAACATTCCGGACGTTATGTATCGTCGTGAGTATTTTCGTCTAAATAATTCGTTTCCATCTACTGAAATTATTTTCACAGATGGATCGAAAAATGTTAATAATTATGGTTGTGCGTATTTCTCAACAGACCCAACTTATAACAATTAACAATTAAGGGTAATTCAAAATAATGTTCTTCCATGGAGGTCGTCAATACTGCAAGTCGTAGGGAAGAGTTGACGGTTACCCGTCTTCAAGTTAGTCACTCCTAATGAATGGATTTCTGATGGGATGCGGGAACCCACCCCAATACAAGTTCTGTAGAGAAACCATCACAGTGAAATACTTTTTGCTTGATTATGGTGTTGATTCTGAAATTTGACGCATATAAGGGATTTGGACAATTGTTTGTAGTCGATGTTGGGAGGTAGTGCCACGGCCGTTGACCGGTTTATTCCTGCATCGTCTGGATATTTTTAATAAAGTTTTCTTTATATAGCCGTTGTTGTTTATGTTGTTGCATATATTATTTAGGCTATGTAGGTTTAATTAAAAGTATGATTTTAATTTATTTTCTGTTATTGCTTTATTATATGACCACTTACAGGCAAAAAATAATTTGTTTATATATATATATATATATATATATATATATATATATATATATATATATATATATATATATATATATAAGCAAAGTTTATATTATATATATATATATATATATATATATATATATATATATATATATATATATATATTAGGCCAATCAATAATAGCTTTACAATAAATTGTATATACTTTGTTAGTTTTATGATAAATATTATTGTTAACTAACTTTAGGTAGTGCCACGGCCGTTGACCGGTTTATTCCTGCATCGTCTGGATATTTTTAATAAAGTTTTCTTTATATAGCCGTTGTTGTTTATGTTGTTGCATATATTATTTAGGCTATGTAGGTTTAATTAAAAGTATGATTTTAATTTATTTTCTGTTATTGCTTTATTATATGACCACTTACAGGCCTAAAATAATTTGTTTATATATATATATATATATATATATATATATATATATATATATATATATATATATATATATAAGCAAAGTTTATATTATATATATATATATATATATATATATATATATATATATATATATATATATATATATAGTTAGCTAATCAGTACAATAAATTGTATATACTTTTTATGAATAATTGTTGTAAGTATACTTTGTTAGTTTTATTAAATATTTTGTTTTTTTTATAGTATTTCTACTTATTATATTTTGTTTTTTTATAGTCTCTAATTTTTTGTTTGTCTTATAATTTCAATTTTACTTCTCAGCGATGATGACCTTAAAGATTTTTCGTTTAAAAAATTTATAGTTTTTGTTGCAATTTAATTTTAGCACTAGACGTTACATAAATGTTTGATTTTTAATAAATTCAAAAAGTAAAATATTTACTGAATTATGGAAAGCTCTTATTGACGGGCTGCCAATGGGTGACAACGGGCTCTATGCTGATTTATTTGGCAGTTTAACGTTTTTTCACCCATGATTTTTTGCGTCCTCTTTCTTTTGCACCACTCTTAATAATTTTAAGCCAAAAATAATGTTGTTTTTAGAATAATAAAAAGCAACATTATGATATTGCAAGTTATGATGATTATTATATTATTACGTAATGTTAAACGCTATTTTGTAAATTACATTAGCTTTTCACAAATCTAACCCAACAAACTTATTATTTGTGACTATTTCAGTTTCTTGCTTTAGCCTAGGGTTGGTTTAACACCTTCAACTGACATTGTTAGTGGTGCCGCTTTTACAAGCTACTGTAAACTGTGTTATTTGGTTACCATACTGTTACCAAAACCATTAGCGGCCAAACCAATTTTGTTCTACGTCAATATATTACATTCTTAACTTGGTGAAGAAATAGCTTTGTGATTATACGAGGGTTGATCAAATATAAACGAGACTGACTTTCTAAAAACTTTTCCGTTGGACATTGAACTCTAAAGGGTGGGGTTTCAGGTAGCCTGGGAGGTTTGGGACGGGCGTAGACGGGCAACATTTCCGTTCGGACCCTTCAGTATTAAACTATACAATGAGTGAGAGTGAAGTGCACGTTTCCGTGGAGCAGAGAATTATTATTAAGTT
Organism: Callitettix versicolor; assembly: GCA_022606455.1. Taxonomy (NCBI): domain Eukaryota; kingdom Metazoa; phylum Arthropoda; class Insecta; order Hemiptera; family Cercopidae; genus Callitettix; species Callitettix versicolor. The sequence continues at coordinate 37,407,042 of CM040189.1, read as the reverse complement.
TTTGGCCAAGGAGGGGGTCAATCCGACTGAAATCTTTCGTAGATTGACGGCTCAATACGGGGTCAGGACCCTGTCAAGAGCTCGCGTTTTTGCTTGGCACAAGGAATTCGCCGAAGGACGGGAAGCAGTAGAAAACCTCCTGGCCAAATCACGATCGTCGGCCGGGAAGGTAATGGCCACTGTATTTTTCGACAATTAAGGCGCCTTTCACGTCGATTTCCTCCATCAACAACGCACAATAAATGCACAATATTATTGCGATGTTTTAGAGGCCGCAAAACAGTCTTTTCGTAGGAAAAGGAAATCTAAACCGGCGAGAAACGTCATTCTTCTTCACGATAATGCCCGACCACATTCGGCGAATGCTACGAGGCTTAAACTCGATCAGATTGGCTGGGAACCAATGGAACATCCCCCATACAGTCCAGACTTATCACCCTGCGACTATCACCTGTTTGGGCCACTCAAAGAGGCGCTTGGAGGCCAGCGTTTCGAAGACGATTCTGCGGTGGAGACCTTCGTGCTCCAATGGCTCAATGAACGCCCGAGAACTTTTTACGAAGATGGAAATAAAAAACTTCCAATCCGTTGGGAAAAATGTGTTACTCGTGCGGGAGACTATGTAGAAAAATAAGTTGTATCAAGAATAATTTGTAAGCAATAATTTTTTTAAAAAATCAGTCTCGTTTATATTTGATCAACCCTCGTACATTCTTTAGTATAAAGAATTCATAAAAGTAAGTCTCAATTTTTTGAAAATTTGATAAGGGGTGAAGTGGTATAGGCCTGCTTAGTACAATAAAACAGCTTACATATTAGAAGACATATGTCTTCTGGAAGAAGTACAGAAAGTATTTATTATCAATGGAAGTAATCAAAATTTAAAAAGCAAATATTTTGTGTGTTTCTTGAAGCACCTTGACTTAAAACTTTTGTAATTTGAATTTTTATGGATATAATAAAACGTCATTTTGAAACTGACTTAATGTTTTTACATAAGAATAAGATAACGTAAGCATTTCAGATTGGCTTTAAATTCTAAAACGAATGCAGCAATGATTTATTTATTTATTTTTCTTTTCCAAATGTTGGGCGTATTAAATCTGAAGGCAAACAAAAATAAAATTATAAAACAAGTGTTAATAACCACAGGAAACTAGAAATTATATTTGAAATCAATTTCTAGAAAAGGAGAATTTCTCACTGACTCATAAACAACTTAAAACCAAAATTATTACAACTGAGACTTGAAATTTTGAGGATGTCTGCATGCATTCACTAAGAAGGGATTTTACAAAATCCCTTCTTTACTCCATTAAAGGTGTAAAAAGGATGTACAACAGCTTTTATTGAAAAAAAAATGTATTTTTGGTCAGATTTTATTGAAACTCAAAGTACACGTAAATACGAATAATATATATATATATATATATATATATATATATATATATATAAACTAAATACTTACAATATAAAATATAAGCAGCAAAAGATATAATCAAAATAATATTTAAAATTAAATCATTTATGTAACTGATATTATAAAAGTGTTTGCTATAATAATATTACAATACTATTCAAAATCTAATTGAACCAGGTAACTATTTAATGTTCATTATTAGGAATCTATTTTTATGTAATTGATATTCTTTATAATATTATCAGTGTTTCACTATAAAATATAAGCAGCAAAAGATATAATCAAAATAATATTTAAAATTAAATCATTTATGTAACTGATATTATAAAAGTGTTTGCTATAATAATACTACAATACTATTCAAAATCTAATTGAACCAGGTTTAACTGTTATCTATGTTCATTATTAGGGAATCTACTCCTTTTATTAATTATTGTAGGTTCTTTATAATATTATCAGCTGTCAGTTCACTATAAAATATAAGCAGCAAAAGATATAATCAAAATAATATTTAAAATTAAATCATTTATGTAACTGATATTATAAAAGTGTTTGCTATAATAATACTACAATACTATTCAAAATCTAATTGAACCAGGTTTAACTGTTATCTATGTTCATTATTAGGGAATCTACTCCTTTTATGAATTATTGTAGGTTCTTTATAATATCATCAGCTGTCAGTTCACAGCTGCTATTTATATAGATTAGCCACTTAGAAAATGGCCTGTTAAAGAATATCAGTGGAACAGAAAGAAAAAATGTGCGATTGAGAGGCCGAATCCCCACGCTCATCATAGCTCCCACCTTTTCCTTTACTACCACTGAGTATTGGTCAGTCACTTAGAAAACAGTTTGCTAGGAACACCAGTAGGACAGAGAGAAAAATGTGCAAGTGGGGACTCTGTCACTATAGCTCCCTCTTCTTCCTTCACTATTGCTGATTAGTAACAGTTTATAGACTAACATTGTCAGAATCTATGTCACTGAACTGTTGGAGGGTAACTCTCCTCCAGAATTTTAATGTAGTTTAATAAATAGCTGGACTATAGCAACAGTTTGTAGACTCAAACTGGCAGACTCTACATCAATGAACTGTTGGCCCTCTAACAGCTTCCTAGCTGGAGGAAAATTCTCCTACATGTGCGAGAAATCCTCGCGTGGGCTGAAATATAGTTTGTTTTTTGCCAATTATAAAAATCATATTTAAAATTTTAAAAAAATGGTAAATGGTGCATAGAGATTATGTGCATTTCAAGTGTATACTTGTTTCTGGATAAAAAAAAATACTAGAAGAGTTTAACGTAATTCTATTTTGTTACTCTCAATTCGATTTCAATTTGTTGTATCGGGAATAAAGAAGTATTCACCTCAAGAAGGCAGTTTCGCGTTGGTGTGACGTGAACATTGGCCGTATACTTTTTTTTATGTTCGTAAATCTCCAAGGCAACTTTATAGTTTTATGAAAGAAAGGTATTTGAAACTCAATGAACCTTTAAACTGTGAAAATACAACTGTAAAAAATAAAAAGAAATGCTGGAAACTTCAACTCTTCCTCATATCTAATACAACACTTGTCATTAATTATAGTTTTTATTTTATTACAAAAAATTATAAATAATAATATTTCACTTCTGTTATTCACTTTACATTTTAAAGTTCTAATTCTAGTATTATTTTAATGAATATTTATTCCATTCTCGCTTTTTTGTATTCGAACTACACAGTCTATCTATGATCAAGTCGCTTAAATTTTACATATTAACTGGTAAGTCGCTGTAACTCACTAACTGGTATCTGTGACCTGTGATAACCACTGTTGTAATGTAAATAAGACATTAACTCATTCTTATTAATGAGGTAACAATAGGCTTACAATAATTTTTTTATATTGTAAAATTAAGCGTTTAAAGTTAAAAAGTTTTTATTTACAAACGAAGTATTGGTTTAAATTTCATTATGTTTGGAGATGATGAAGACTTTATTCCTGGATCGAGGCAAGTATATTATCTTCCAATTTTATTTGGACTGTGTAGGCCTAGGCCGGCCTACGGCATAATCTAAATTATGAATTTATCATTGTATTTCTTTAGACCAGTAACTTTTTCTGGTATTAGAACCAGTGGTAATTTATTTTTGTAGTGACAATGTCGGTTAAGGACTGGTGTCACTTTTAAATAACGTAAATAGTAATAATAATAAGGAAATAACCTCTATAACCTAAGTCAACTATAAATATTGTGTTGTACATAAATATCAAAAGTTACTAACCTTTGCTCGCCAAAATACTTTATTTTATGTCCATTAGTGAAAATATAAAAGTAAGGAAAATACTGAAAGAACAAAAATTGAGAAAAATAACCTCCACAACCTAACAATTCTACTGTTCGAAAGTTGCTAATGTGTTTTTTCTCATGAAAACCAAATATTTAATGAGCACAATTAATAGTATGAATAATAAGTGGTAGTGGTACTTTATTGGCTGTGATCAAATCTAAAATTTTGCCAGACATGACAGCAGTTAGTGATTGCTAGAGAGCTTATAATTGGCTTCAATTGACAATTACCAGCACTGGATTACTTTCATTAGATTAATTTTGTCTATCCCAATACCAGCGCCCATACTGAAACCATTAAATGAATCTGGCGTGAGGTTTGGGCTACTGTCCCTTGGTACAGACACAGGAAACATCTTTTAGCCAACCACCTTGCTGAATAAATCCATACAGTTAAATCCAAGCTTAGAGAGTCATTTACACATAATTTTCATAATCAGCTATTTATACGAAAGCCAGGACCTACCAGAATGGCAGCCCCTAAAAGTGACACCAGTGTATCCAATGATGGCTTTTAAGGCAAGTGTTACTTTTCCAACCTGTGTAATAGACAAAAGAAGAATATTAAAATATACAAAAATATTTAAGAATAAAAAAAACATTTAAAAATCATATTTTTGTAAAACACTTATTAGAGAATTTTTAATTAATTTTAATTTTTAATATGCAATTTATTAATCAATTAAGAGATGTTCATCCACATAAGATTAAATTTTTTAATTATAAGTAAAGAATTCAACATTTCTTTAATGCAGTGGCTGCTTTGTATCTGCCGTAACAGTAATTACAAGGTTAGTAACTTTTATGCAAACTACTTTCATGCAAAATCATGTTAAGTTCCTAAGATATTTTATTTTTTAAAATGTTACTATTGTTTTCATTATTAATAACACATTTAATTAATTATTTTCATATGAATTGCTTCTTTGACCTTTCAAGTAAATACCTAAACAATTTCTAACATATAAGGTTTCTTTTTCCCGGCGAAAAACCTTTAAGGTTATCATCTAACAACATATTTAAATATAATTTGGATGTGAGTAAGGGGAAATAATGAATAATTACCTAGCAGTTAAAGAGAGAATTTTTTAAATCTCAATCATCATTGTTTATAATCAATATGAATGATGTTTCATTTTAGTTTTGAAGGATAAGATTCTTAGAAATCAAACTATTAGGATCTGACCATACACACACACACACACACACACACACACACACACACACACACACACACACACACACACACACACACACACACACACACGTGTGTGCATAGATTGCATAATGTAATATTTATGTTACTTACGTTTCAGTTCGAATTTGGCATCACTTTTTGAGAAAAATTCACAAGAAGATAGTAGTCCAAGCCTAATATACACAGCCCCCAAACAGCCTTTTAAAGGTGCAGCACAACCTAGTAAGCCCAGTGCTACATCTAGTAGTTTGGTTGATTTGTTTCTTTTTAAATCTGTGGAAGCTTATAGATTGTGAGTATAATTTTAGTAATACTTCTTTACTTATGTTAATAGAATTAAGAATTAGCAAAAAAATATAGGCTAAATGAAGTACTGTTTTAAATAAAAGAATTGCAAGATAAAAATTCGAAGGTATTTATTATAAAATAAATGGAAGGCTTATTATAACTGGGAAAAAAAATGGTAAATCAATATGAATTATATTCTAATCAAATATACAATTGACATTGTAAAAAAATAGATTTTATTTGTGTCATTTTAAATTTTGTATTGAAATAAAGAGACAACTATTCATTTCTATCAGCTGAACAATATAAATTGACATACAAGGGTAGGCTGAAAAGTAATCTACACATGCTTTCAGAAGCGCATAGTGGCATTTCGTAGTAATATTTTCCCTCTATATGCATGCACAGTTTGAAGGCCTTACATTCATCCAGTGTATTTTGAGTAGCAGAAGTGTGGAGAAATGTTGTAGTGCTATGTCAATGTGAGTTAAACAATAAGCTGTTAGAAAAATTTAACTGTTGAAAAAAGTGACTCTACTGAGATTCATCTTGATGATAGGCCTGCTGTTAATTGATAGGTAATAAAGTTTCGTAATTGCTAGCCTGGAAAAGCTATAATTGATGAAACATGCAGCGGACATCTGTACACTGCCACAGATGATAATCATTGCAAACTCATCAATGATTTTATTGAAAATAACCGGAAAGTCACTCAAAAGCATATTGCAAACCATATTGGAATATCTGGAATGTAATTGATTCATTATTGATCAGTTGGGATACCGTAAAATCTGTGCACGATGGATACTGTGTAAAATAAGTCAAATTGTTGGGCAGGCCTGTTAGTGAGATACCTACCTGACTAAGATATTGTAACCATAAAACTCACTAATAATGATGCATTTTAGGGTTACAAACCCATTTTTAAATATTTCATTCCTAGGAAGTCATTATTACATAAAATTTTCACTACAAAATACACATAAAATATCACTATATAAATAAATACATTAAATAATGCTGAATGCACACCGCAGGATCCCTGAGTCTTGTCATCACCCAAGATTGTTGTATATATTACACTGTGTCATATATTACATTTGACCTGAAATTAAACGTTGATTCACAGATGCCATTGAGTAATTCAAAATTTACAAATCTTACTCAAAGAATCTGCATCACTTATTGAATGAGCAATTTAATTTTGAGTCATACATAATTTATGACTCAACAGTGAAGAACTTTGGTTATGACAAGCCTCGTGTCAGTACATTACTTGTCGCTGCATAGAGCGAGTCAATTCTGGGATCCTGCAGTGCATTACTGGTATTATTTAATGTATATATTGTAGTGATGTTTTATGTGTGTTGTGTAGTGTTTTGTGTACATTTTAGTGTAATTACAACCTCCTAGAGCGAGGTATTTGAACATGGGATTGTAATCCCAAAATACACCATGACGTAAATAATTAAGTCATAGACAGAAAATATTCAATTTTCTACTTAATATTAAAATTTTTCATAAATGTAGCCTATCAATAACACTGTAATTCTGTTGATTGTTTATTTGTTTGTATGTTTTGTTATCTTAAGTTTTTTTGTTTACTTTTAGAGAAAATGGTTCATATCGAAATTACGGAAAAACTGGTATGGCTGTTTTGGGAAATGAAGAGAAACGATTATATCAGATTTTACTATACAGAGATAAACATCATCACTTGTGTTCTGCTAAAATTACTGTTCAGTTTAAATTTCTGGTTTGTATATATTTTTTTAAATAATAAGTTTAAATTTATTTTAGTAAAGTAGTTAAACCGTATTTAACTAATTAAAGAGTACATTAAAAGTACAAATATGAAAAAGGACAAAGGAAGACGTCTTTCACATACGTAACATTAGTGAGTATGGATGTCATGTGATATCTTGGTTATTTCTTGTATTTACATGCTGCAATTATTATGTAAATGGAATAAAGGAAGATAATATGAAGTTATTTTATAAACCCGTTTGACATTGGTACAATTTTCTGCTAAATAAAATAAAAGTAGTACACTCATTGGTGAATGACAATTGGACGTTCCTGGAAAATAGAATGGATTTATAATAAATAGTATAGTTTGACATTTGAAATATTGGTGGTATTCAAAGTAAGACGTGTGTTGGTAAAAGAGTTTATTTCAATATTTTGTGATGGTTTTTTTAAAGTTTTTGTTTAAATTGTGATTCTAGTTTTGTTATTATCGCTTTTTGTTACAATTTACTTGAAATTGTTGTGTTAAATGCTTATCACATGTTCAATTAATGAACTGCTAAAAAAAAATCACTAATTTTTATTGCCTCAATCTGATTAGGCAAGTTGTAGAAGTTCATTACACACCTAAAGAAGATCAGGTTCCTTGACTCACAGTCATGCCCCCAAGTACTAGTAGACATCCATTGCGGCTTGCAGAACATCATTTCATCTGACCTCTACTAACAAGTAGTGAATGGAAAAGAAAAATTCAAAGGAAGTGTTATGTTTTTTATAATGTGAAAACAAATTAACAAAAAAGAAAAGACATTTCCTTTGAATGTTTATAGTGTAGTATTGTACTCTTGTGTATGTCCATGTTTTGAGGATTTTCACACAAAGTAAACATACTAAAACCAATTATTTTTCATTTTTATGTTTTTTTTACAATAAAATAAATTACTTTTGATTAAAAGAAAATTTTATCTCCTTTGTGACAGTTTTAATGTTAATATGTTCTCCTGATCTCAGCTGTAAATCTGACGTCTTTACTCATACATTGTTACATCATATAACATCTTTACTCTTCAAAGGGTTAATACATAAGGCTGGGTGACCACCAGATGTGAAGTTGCACTGATGAGAGCAAACTATACATTCAAAACCTGATTATGATTTGAATGTGCAATTTGCTCTGCTCAGTGCAAAAAATCTATTGTTTTTAATGTAAGTGCGACCACTGAAAGTGAAACAAAGCTGAGTGGAGTCAAGCGGTGTTGTATAAGTTTGCTACGCTTACAGTGGCTGCACTTACATTTAAAACAATAGGTTCAGTTTTTAATATGTAGTTTGCTCTGCTCAGCATTTGGTGGCCATCCAGCATAATAAAGACCTTGTAAACAATTTTGTAACAACAAACAATAATGTCAACAATTTCCTAAAATTTAACATTATTGAATATCAATGTGTAAATTAACATTCCTATACATAATTAACTGATTTTTGATCCATACAGATCATAATCAAGTGGTATATGAAGCTACAAAGTTTAGCCCTATCTGTAGTTGGTATAATCTGAGTTGTAGCTCAGTAAATCACTTGTTAATAACCTGTCGTAACACGTGAGTAATAAGATTAGATAGTGGATTAAAACTGGTTTTGTTCAAGCTATTGCCAGAATTAATTTTTATAATCTTTTAATCAATTTAAAATGGACCTAAATTACAATTTGTTAGAGAGTTTTCAAAATTGTTACAGAAATGAACCCGGGTCTCACCATGACGATAGCTATAATAATTCAGTTTCAGCATATTTGTTGTAATTATTTTTAATTTTGATGTTTTTTTTTATTTGCATGCTGATTGTAATGAATTGTGCCTGTAATTTCAGAACCAAGCAAATAATTATGCAACGTTTTATGATAAACACAATAGTGTTTGGTCAGTATTATTTTCAAGAAATGAAGACGCTATTGAATTTTCAATTCAGGTAACTTTATTTCTTTTTAAAATTGTAATTGTTATTTCTTAGCCATGTTTTTATTATTACTTCTTAGCCATATTTTTTATTTAACTATAAATTTAATTTACTTATTCAAATTTCTTTATACTTGAGTACTTGCAGAAATTGTTTGTCTTGTAATTTGTTTCTTAATCCTAATTTTTCATAATGGCAAAATTTCTGTACATAGGTTTGCATTTTATAAAAAACTTGACATAATAACTTATATTTAAAAAAAATATTTATTATAATATAGCTTAAAAATTGTAATATTTTTGTTGTATGAATTATTTTTAGTTAGTAATAATTGAAACTTAACTGATTTTATGAAGTAAGTTTTTATCATCCAAAGTGTTGATTTAGGTAGCACTGGCTAAGCATAATTCAGAAAACAAAGCTTGCTTGATATCACAAGATTTATGGCTTCCTTCAGATGATAACAAGGGTACAGTGAGTAGTGTAGGCACCACTGTGGAGTTCCAGTACACTTTATACAATCAGGAGCAACTCAACAAGTTGGTTGAGGTAAGTTTAGGTTAAATCACTGTAAGTTGGATATTTAGTGTATCCCTACATAATAACCCTTCATGTAAATATACAGTGGTACCCCCGTTAACGTTTAAGACTTTTATCTGAGCATAAGTGTTTACAATAGAGACGTATGGAAAACATTTTAATTTGTTCAAAAATTGAAAACAGAATTTAAACAATTTGAAACTTGCACAAAAAAAATATGTTTTGTTTAAATTTAAAAATCCAAAGTATGTAACACGATAATATTGTAACTGTTTAAATCTTTTTTAACACGCTAACAAATTAAACACACAGTAAATGAATTGACACACAAAGTAAAATTAGGTGCAATGACAAAAAACAGAAAAGCAGTGGGCATTCTGAGCAGAGATAACTATGAAATATCATGGAAGTTATTGTTGTACAAAAAGTTAAACAAATCAATGGCTTGTTTGCATTAACTCAGTACAATGTTTATTTCTGTAGCATATATCACTACAGCATATATCAGTTGTTTTTTTTTTCAAATAGTGATTTTTGAATATTTTTTTGTTTTATTTTATATCTTATTATCTAATTAACACTTATTCACCCACAGAAAATGATTTATTAAGATTACTTATGATTTTGGGCCATTTCTACAGAACTTTAAACTATGACGCCAGTATATTATGGCGTCATTGCTGTTTACCTTGCATTAAATATATTGAATTTCATACACGGATTTACCGGTCATGCACGCTATTATTAACTACATGTATTTATTGTTCATGCGCATTGCACATTCTGACAGCCATTACTAAATATTAAGGATTATTCCTTTTTTCCTTGGTTCGTTCTTGTAATGAAAACATTGTTAAAATAGCATCCATTATTTATGAACTTTGCGATTTGCTTTTTTTCTGTTAGGCTCATCACCTAACAACAGTGTTAGTTAGGTCATTGAGTATATTAAAAAAAAATAAGGTTTTTCTATAATTCTAACAATTGTGAGGTTATACGGGTCACTTTTATTTTCGAGTTTTATCATAATTTCTGTGTTTCGGTACTTTTATATTTTGGGTTATTGCTTTTAGACATGTAATCAAGAATTTTTTACATAAACAGAAATTACAGAAAAATCGAATACAACCACCTACACTGTATATTTACCGTTCAGTCCTTTATCCAAAACTAAACTGTTAAGTGGGTCATTTTTCTTTCCCTGAGTTAGACTGTTGTCTGATATGACCGTTGTACAGGTCGACCTTTAGCCAGGGTGTCACTGTATAATAAAATTATGAATTTTGTTAGGTAGCCACTTCCTGAATAATATCGGTTCCTGGATGTAGTGCTGTTTCTTCCTTTTGGAACTATACCTTATGTATTAATTGTGTTATGAGCTTTAGAGTATGAGAAAGTTGGTGACAGAAATTGGGATAGAGATTTGTTGTGAGAACAACAGGATCAAAAAAATAAAATTTAAAAATCATAAAGTTATATACATATTACTATAATTTTTTGATCAAACTACAAAAATAAATTAATGATGATGGCAACATGATTGATGCAAATAATACTAATCTAATTAGGGATGTTCCAAAATCATATTTGATACAATATTTGGTATCGATGTAACATCACAAGAAATAATATTGACACTTCTATAATATTAGCTGAAAAGTATCAACACTCGTTATACAAAGCCTATCTGTAAGCACTGATGTCAGTTTTAACATGTTGTATAGGAGGGAGCTTCTGGATATTCATTTTCATTGTTGCTCTCAATTATTACCAATTTCAGTTATTTAAGCAATATTTATTTTTTATTTAGTGACCACCTTTCTATGAATGAGGTTTCTTTATATTTTATGTTCCTCTGAATACACATGTGTATCATACGTATGGATATTTCATGGTGTCCAAAAACAGGAAAAATCAGGAATTTCAATTTTAGTCAGAAATAAGTCTGAAAAATGCTGCAAGACAGAAAAAGTATCAACAATTATGTTTATGTTGTACTTACATATGTTTACTGTAGCATTATTGTAAAAATATAAATAAGGTTGAAAATATAAATATATTTTCAGAAATATTTGAAAATATAAGAGTTGCAAAAATATAAAATAAAAGAGTTTGAAAAATTAATTTAAAAAACATGAACTTTAAGAATATATCTTAAAACCATTTAGTTAAGTTATTTATTGTAATGTATAACATATTTTCTATAACATCAAAATTACTATGTTTAGTATAATAATCTGTCTTCTCTAGCTTTGTCAATTCTACTTTCGTTGACGCGTTTCGGAGAACCTCCATCTTCAAAAACTATATCTATACTGGTCACCAATACTATGGCTCGTCCTATTTATAATTTTCTTGCTCCACTTCGTACCCCTTCTATTCAATAAGTGTACATTAAACCTAATGTGCTCGCTTCTGATTGGCTCTTCAAAATCATACGTTTTCGCTCGCTTCTGATTGGCTCCTTTCAAAATTTCTTTTCAAAGGTCACCCCTCCTGTTAATTTTTGAAAATTTTTAGATTTTTAAATGTAATATCTGCTTGCGAGGATATCTGCTCATTTATTGTTTTCTCCCTTTAATTTAGATTTTAAAATTTCTAAGTTCTCTAAAATGTTCATACATCTTTCTTTTTCTGCCATATGTACCTCGTGGTGGAGCTAGAAAATTATAAACAGGACGAGCCATAATATTGGTGACCAGTATAGATATAGTTTTTGAAGATGACGTTCTCCAAAATGCGTCAACGAAAGTAGAATTGACGAAGGTAGGGAAGGCACATTATTATTATGAACATAGTGACAATAATCCTAACAAAAAAGAATCATCAAAAGTATATAAAAAGAACATAAAAAATTATTAAAAACCATTCTCTCACACAAACTAAATTGATCCTTTATATATATATATATATATATATATATATATATATATATATATATATATATATATATACAGTAAAATCTCTGTAGTGGCATTAAACGGAACGTTAGTTTTTGTTGTTATAAAGATAGCTCAAACAAAATGTACATAAAATGTATTTTTATTTATAAAACGTGTTATACATTATTTTTAATTTAAAGTATTAAGTGCAAAGATTATTGAAATAAAACTATATGACATACAGTCTTAAAAAAACAATATTTCTTAAATAATACTATGTGAATAAAATACTGTAAATGTGAAAAAAAGCAATATTTTTTAAGCTATAGTTCATTTATCATATAGAATTTGAATATCAATATTTAAAATATTTTTTTTCTTATTTTGCTTGATATTCATAGTCATAAATAAAATGTTTATGTACTGCTTTATGTTCAATTACACACACACACACACACACACACACACACACACACACACACACCTGTTCATTTTAGAAAAAAACACATATGAAACATTTTAAAAATAAGCCAACACAACACAGTTTAGACATAGAGTAGAGTAAGTTACATAGTGAAAATTACTAATTAAACTTTTCAAGATAGTAAAATCTGTGTAAACTGACTTGAATAGAGGTGCACTGTTTAAGATTTTTAAAAGTTAAAACATTCTGTATATAGGCTACTGAATTATTCAATTACCAGTATCTGCCTTCAATTTTTTGTCATTATAGCACATATTGTTATCAAGGTCATTAAATAATGTTATTTACAGGTAAAACAAAAACTGGCTGGTATGTGACACTTGAGGTATGACAGACTCTACTGGATTAAACAGTAACTGTACCAAATGTCAACCTCATTGTTTAAGGACGGCTTGTTAAATATTCCCTATTTCCTCCATGAGTCAGGATTTTTTTTTTTTTTTTGAAAATTGATGTTGGAAATTCTGAGGTTATCATGTGTTTTATTATAATTGGCGGCGATGATAACCTTAACGGTTTTTTCGCCGGAAAAAAAAAATTATAATTGTTATATTTAATAATTGTTAATTGTGTACATTTCTGTAAAGTTCTTATCAGAAAACCATGTTTCAACAAAATACCACAACTAAATATTATTCATAATTAATTATTAATTCAAATACTTTTTTTTATTTTGACGTATTTAATTTTTCTAATGTATTGTTAATCTTATTATGGTATTGTACTGGATTATATTTTAATAAAAGAATGCTGTTGGTAAAGTAACAAGTAACAATGGGTTTTTGGTTTCAGACAAACAAGACTGGAAAGATGTGTACCAAAGTTGGCACGGCAGGATGGCAACAAGAGTTGCAAAACCTTTACAAAGGAACACAACGCTTTCTGATAATTCCTAATGTAAATTTAGTAAGTTTCAGTTTTTTTTTTAGAAAAAAAATTGTTTTTATAGCTAACTGAGCAGTTGAATAGTAACACTATGTGTTTTCATTTTATCATAATCGATATGATGAAAACTGTAAAAATATAGAATGGGGGACATTTTAGGGTCATATTGTAAAAATTAATGTGAAGGTGTGTGTCTGTGTCACACACAGCGCGCACGCACATGCTTTGACTTTACTATTAACACCGATTCCTCATCCTCAGTCTAACTGGCACAAAGAATGTAGAAAGAAATTTTATATATATATATATATATATATATATATATATTTATTTACTTTAACACCCCTTCAAAAAGTAACCTAGAGGTCAAGATCGGTGCTCATTTCAAGGTTCAAGACTTGGTCTTTATGTTATAGTTGCTCCAATAGCTCATTTTCCAATTGACATGTTTGTAGCTCATTATCGCTAATAAAGAGAGAGAAAATTGTAACCCAGGTTACCCACATTTTTGGATGTCCATATTATTATGGCTTCATTTTATTTTTACGCCTAACCAATTTTAGTCAAGTAAAATTAAGAATATAATTGTGTATGTTGGCAGGGTGATTGGAATTCAGTGGTGCCAACTTGTTCAGTGCTGTTTGTAAAAATATCTGTATTAAAAGTCTTAAATGCTTTGACAGAAGCTATGCAGCTGCCAGAAACCAAAGAGAAACAAGTACTAGCTGTGCAGCTTGACAACTTGGATCACAGGTACTAACAGCTCATCGCTAATAATTATTAAGTTATTTATGAGGATTGAATACACTCTAGGTAACTCTTACCAGTAGTTGAGAATATTGCTATGGTTACTCATAAAGTAGTTTCATTTCTGTTTGTTACATAGAAATGTGGAGGTAGCAGCAAGAACTTATTACAATCATTGTATAGCTTGGTTCAATGCTAGTAGAGGGTCTTTGTGAGGTTTTTTAAGCCAATGTTTTTTTTTATTGGCTGCTAACCATTGAACTGATTGTGAACTATATGTGGTAAAAGTATTGGTGCCTGAGAGGATTGAGGTTAGTTGTATGAAAAACTTTATTGTAAGAAAATATTTTTGTTGCCATTGTATGTGGATAATTAAAAACCACATAAAAAGTTGGTAACACTTTATTGATGTAGTTTCCCTTTTTCCCCTTGGGTTGCATAGAAAAAAAAATAGTTACCTTTAATATCCTCGTAATGGCAGTAGGCATTAATTCTCAGTTGTATTGTGCCAGGAGATTAGGACACATTGTATGCTTTATGTAGGCAGGGATATCAAGGGAGTGGGCTACATTGTCTAACTGAAAAACGCTTTAAAATGTTAATAAACATTTCCTGCAAGAAAACTCGACCATTTTGTTTTGACTGTATTAATAGAACATTTGATTTGGTTGACTTTATTGAACAAGGCACCTCAATAAACAAGTCAATTTACTGTAAAACTAGAGAACCTAACATGAGCCATTTAGAACTAACATTATGGCATGTCGAGTTCTGGTATTGTGCTTTTGGATTATAAGGAATATCCATACTGCTGCACATATCCAAAGTCTGTTAAATCATTTCCAAATAGTATTAGTCGTTCGACTATCCTTTGTACAGACTCCGATCAATTTCTAATGATTTTTATGTTGTACTTTACATTAAAAAATTGCAAGATGTAGAATGGTTTGAAAATAACTATAGTTTATTTTCAGCTTTAGGGAAAACTCAATGGCTGTATTCAAAAATTTGTTAAAGTGTGGCAATATAGCCAGAAATTATGAAGACAAATAGCTATTTTTAAAAACTTTCTTGTTCCTGTAATGAGATACCAAGCCTTGTTACAAAAATGAATGCAATAATTCATTTTAGCATTATATTAAAATATTTTCAATAAAAAATCAGCTATATTGGAACTGTGGTAAGACTAACACTTGACACCTTGAAATTAGCATTGATCCAGATCTATAAACCTCTTTTTGAGGTTTCTTGAAAATTATATGTACATCTTTTAATAGATATGTGTTCATCACCTACCAAAATCTGTTAAAAATGGTAGCTATTTTAAATCTTTAAAAAAATTTATAACTTGTATATATTACACTTTTTCAAAAATAGCAGCTTTTAATACTGGTTTGAGGTAAAATCAGATTTTCGGAGTGCAAGACAAAAAAAATTATTGTTGGAAATTAGCTTCCATCACATCAGTAAAAAAACTGCATGTCACAATTATATAATTTTTTTTTCTGATTATAAAAGTTATAAAGGTTGTATAGTTACTGAATGATCATGGCACACAGATGCATGACTGATATGATAGAAGCAAATTTCCAAAATTATTTTCCCTTACCTTACTCTTTTTTAAATTCTGATTTCACTGTCATAATCAGCATTAAAATCTGTATATATTAGGACTTGAAACTTTCAACATTGAAAATGTGAAAATGAATCATGACCACCATCAAAAAAATTCTTAATTTCAACAGATTTTGAAAATTTTAAATGCTAATTTATGCAGTTTTTAACGCTGATTACAGTGGTAAAATACAAAACAAAAACATTATGAATTTTTAAAGACCTGAAATGGCCACCATTTTGAAACTCTCAAGGCTGCCACCTTTACACCAGTTACTGCCTTTAACTTACAAAGGCTGCTATTACCATAATCAATTTTTATGCCAAGTTTGAATAAAATTGGACTAAAATTGTGAACATGACCATATATATATTAATCACGAAGTTTACTGAACATTGTTGTTAAGATCAGTCTTCCACTTGGCGACAGCATGCCTTTCTTTGTCAGTATAGCTATCTGATTGTAGTCACAGATACATTTGATGAATAGGTATGTAAAATACTGAAATGTGCATGAATCAAGAAATTTCGTAAGCAGATATATATATATATATATATATATATATATATATATCCGCTCTGCCAAGTCATCCAAACTGTGCAGTGTATGTATGCAATAGGTGAGGATTAGCAGTGTTCAGATATTCATAAATATATAATTACTTTTACAAATCATTTCAAAGTCCAGGTCCTAGGTTATATATATATATCCGCTTCTGCCAAGTCATCCAAACTGTGCAGTGTATGTATGCAATAGGTGAGGATTAGCAGTGTTCAGATATTCATAAATATATAATTACTTTTACAAATCATTTCAAAGTCCAGGTCCTAGGTCTTACCATGATGGCAGCTCAAAAAGCTCATTTTTCCAATGAAATAAAACACCTTGTACAATGTACTTAATCATTTCATTTTCAATTAAACAATATGTCTGATTATTCAGCAATGAAGAAGCAACTGTCAAAGCTCGTGGAGCATCCATTAAAGACGCACTATCGAGTAGTCCAAAAACAGCAAAGGCAAGTTTGATATCTCGCATGGCTCGTATGGGCCAAGCAACGCTTCCAATAAGTGGCACTGCTGCAACACCTTCAGATTCCGATGAAACTGAGGTAAACTTACTTTAAACTGTTAAAGTAAGTAGTTAATGAAACTACTATTATTTGTTTAAATGGGTCGAGGTAATAAGGTTTTTTAAAAATCTAGATTTTTTCAAAACCTATTAACTGAAAATAGGGTCTTTTTAGAAAAAAATTTAAACCCACAAGTCCATAAAATGTTTATATAATCACCAAAATTCTGCTTTCTATAACTTTGATATTGGAAAAGTAAAAATTTAACAGTTTTCTTTATTACATAAAAATTAATAACTCACAAAATAAAATTTAATCAAAGACCAGCTTGTTAGTACTTAAAAGTCCTTGCCCTTTAACAAAATGGGCTGTATAGCTATAGGCCTGAGTATTTTTGACTGTTATTAAAACAAAAAGTTGTACAACTATAATGAACAGTATTCACCAATTATTGCACTCACTGGTTTATCCGCAATACCCATCCTGGCCATTATTGTGGGTAATTGAGATGTCTGTACATTTTAAATATATTGTAAATTTATAAGAACATTTTTAATAGGTTAGCTTTTATTTACTATATCTTTATTTTAAATGTTTATACACTATTGTACTGTTTATAATTGTAACTACAGTAATACAGTATGTAAAAAAGCTTACTTTTTATAAAAAATCTCTTTAAAACGCATCTAAAGTATTTGTAAGTAATAAATGAAGTATATAGACATATGCTAACATGATGCAATTGAGCTGGTTATCTGAGCATTGCAGGATTGAGGGAAACAAAGAGAATAGGTATGATGGCTAAAAGAGAGAAGCTGAACAATTATAATTTTTGATAATGAGATTTCGTTATCTTAATATCTTTATATCAAGCATTGTTAATATTATTGTTTATGACATATATTTTGATAGTGTTAAAAACATGTAATTATTTTGATAATGACACTTCAAAGTTGTTGTGTTATCTTAAACAGAAAAACGTACTGGTAGTGTATAATTTTAAACTACACTTTCAGTTCTAGTTAATTCAGTATTTTAACTCACCGTTTAATTATGGAAAGAAAATAAGTTCTCAACCTCAAAGAATCAATGTGTAGTTAATTGATAGAGCAGAAATGTGAATAAGCTGTACCTATGTTAAATGTAATTTTGCTTGTAGGAAGATCAGCGTGTTAATGCAAAGAGACAAGAGGACACAAGGCCTGATTTGAAACCTCGAATACATAACAGTCAAAGTCTTGTACAAAGTATGCCATCGACTTTATCAAGGAGTCAACAACCAGCACAATGGCAACCATATGTGGTAAAATTAATTTAAATTATGATTATATCCAAACTTCAGCTATATTTATGGAAAAATGCTTAAAAACATCCACAATGTTCACAATACTGTTTTTTATCCTGTGGAAAAATCATCTAAAATAAAAAAAAGTAATAAGTCAGTGCATATTACACTATATATACTAAACCTTCTGTTTAACGTACTGTATGGGTTTTTAGTACATTAAAGCCCATAATTAATAGGTAATTAAATTACCTATTAAATCAGGTTGAACTCCAAAAAGATTTAATTTTTATCAATAATAATTGGGCGCCTGATCTCTAATGTTTTATGATTTGTTATGCAAATGTTTATGTGTATATTGGCATGTATACTTTCTTAATAGCACATTCAAACAAATTTGATAATGCTGTTCTTGATTTAATTTCCCATACCAGGTGACCGAGCTTGGCTTGGTGGATATTTTATATTTGGAGTATTTTAGAACTACAAATTTCTACACAAATATTCTAAAGCTAAAAATAAATAAATAAATACATTTCCATTTGAATAATACAAATTTAATACGATAAACTTATTAATATTTAGTATTATTTTTCATATGAACAACTCAATTATTCATTAGCATTGGATTTATCATTATTATATTTTTAGCTAGATTCATGTATGATGCGTGACACTTTTTTCCGAACATGTTAATACAAACGCATTTGTCTGATTAAAACAAATATTTTCAAAAATGAGACCAAACCAAGATCATTTTTTTTTTTAGGAAATGTACATGCCAAAAAGATATTACATTTTATCAAAATCGTTGAATCGGTATCTAAGAAGAAAATTTGTATACTTACGTATAAAGATAATTATGTTTAATATTGTAATATAGGAACTGGATTGAAATTGAGCATGATTTCCAAAAGCAATTATATTAATTGCAGTTGTAGATCAGAAAAATTGGCAAAATGACCAAAAATAAGACCTGACCAGTGAATTTTGCATATTGAAAAAACCCCAATACTGAAGTTCAAGAAAAACTCTACCCATTCCTGAAAAAAAAATAATAAATAAGCAGTTGTAGCTTGGAAAAGTATATTTTTTTTATCAGAAATAAGCTTTGTCAATGAATTTTTTTGTATTGGAGAACTCTAGTGCCAAAGTCTCAAGAAAATCCCGTTAGCAGTTTTGGGGGAAAAATAATAGGTTTTTTTAAGATGAGAATAATTTATTTCTCAGAAAAGCAGGAAATGAATTTCCTCAAAAATAAAGACACTGACCTATGAATTTCTCTTACTGGAAAACCTCTAATGCTAAAGTTTCAAGATAATCAACAGAGCTGTTTTGATGAAAAAATTTACACACACACATAATTGTTGCTGGCTTAATATTATCGGATTTTTTAAATAATTTTAGGTGGGACCTGTGTATCCTCAAGTGATCAGCTCTCCAAGTGATTCTTCACTTCCAGTATTTTTCTCTGAAGTACGAACACACAATTCAGAGTTACGTATGGGCATTACGCGTGTCGCTGATAAAATGGATAATGTACTCAGTAAAGTAAGTAGTACAGTGTTACTGAATTTAATTTTTATAAAAACATACAACAATACTTCATGAATTTAAAAAAAAATGTTTTATATATTTTAAAAGTTTGGAATTAAAAGTTAGAAGTAAAGAAAAGATTTGTAAGTTCAAATAGTTTTATCAAATGCAGTTAACTCCCAACTATTATGGTAATGAAATGAACAAAACTCAAGTATAATGTAAAACCACTGGTAATAATGCACAACCAAGGTGCTAAGAGCAAGATGTAGTAAACATTAAGAATTTTATGTTGCATTGTTGAAAGGGCAAACAATTTATATAAAATGATTATAAATGGAACTGAGTCTAACTCTTAACAACCACACATTAGTCAAGTGCCATAAAAACTACATGACAGAAATAAATTGTTGCGTCTTTTTTTGTGTATTTTGTATAAAATTTCAATACTGAATTTCAGTACTAAAATTTCAGTACTTTGTGCTTACGTTTTTTTTTGTATAGTAAAGGAAAAAATGTTTATTTAATACAATTCCAAACTAACCAGACTCCAGATTGATCCAGTTCCTTATATCAATCTAAGACGAAAAGTGGATCATAAGTTTGGGTAGTCTCTACATTCTTAAGCAGCACTAAAACTGGCTGGCTTTAAGCTGTTATTACAAAAATTTACTGATTTGTGCCCATATACATTTATATGTCTTCCTTAAAATTTTCACATTAGTTCAAGTGACCTCGAAATGTACCTGAGATTTAGTGTATAACCCCAATAATACAAACTGACATAACTAGTAGTTAGGCCTCCTTACTTGAATGAAATTTGGTTTTGCTCCTAACCTAAAACACATCATATCCTAGAACAGAATTTCAAAGAAAACAAATTTATGGTTCAAAGGTCTATCAAAAAAATAAAAACTTGAATTTAGTTATGAGCTATGAATTTCTCTTATTTCAAATTACACTTGAGTAATGAATCAACCAAAGTTTGTGAAAAATATTATGAACCAACTTTATTAACTTAAGTCGTTTGTTCAGTTTTTTATTGATAGAGTCTGAAACAGATTTTTTTTTGGGATATAGTGACCTGTTTTATTTGGCTACTTTACTTATGGTCTACATTTAAGCAAAATGTTATTGATTTTGAGAATACCCTTTTTTATTTATTCCAAAATAATAATTCTGGTTAAGATGTGAGCAACTTTATGCCAAATCTCATTAAAGGGTCCAATATGCTTAAATATTTCAATATCACTGTACTTTATCTATATTTTGTATAGTAAAAGTTGTAAATTTGTAAAGTGAAAGTTATGTATTTTTTGTTTTATCAGCTAGAATATAGAGAAACGAAACCTGATTATGAAACCTTGCTCTCAGTCGTTGACAGACTGACACAGGATAATTCTGCCTTAAAGAAACAAATCAATGAGAACTGCCAACAGCTGCAAGACCAGAACAAGCAAATTATTGAACTTTTGTGCAGGTGAGGTAAAATTAAAAATATTAAAAGTTTTATTTATTTAGGAATAGTTTCATAATAAAGTTGATTGAAACAATAAAATTTAATTATGTTATATTTTTATTTTAAATATTGAAAATAAACCCTTAATAAACTACGGTATAAACTAGCAATTATAACCTAGAGGAGGCTGCAGGCCACGGCCTGAAAATAGAAAGTGGATCTTCCTAGTCAAGCCTCTTTCCTATGGCAGTTTAATGAAATGATTGTTATTGTTATTACTTTTTAAATGTGTTGTTTTGAAACAAACAATGGATTCCAGTGATCTTGTGGCAGTTTTACAAATTGGATTAATAGGAAACTAAACAGCAAATAATGATAATGCTTCTAACTCTTGTTTCAGGTTAAAAGAAACAGTTATTCAAAGTAACACACCCAATGACATTAACGATAAAGAAGACAAAGAGTCAAGAAAATTACTTGCAGAAAGCCAAACTGATTTGTCACACGTAAAGGTGATTTCAAAGAATTCAAACAACTAATATTTTATGTAGCATACCCTCTTGTGTTCGATCTCTGGTTAATATTATAAAAAAATTTCAGTCAATAATATTAGGCTGTATACATATTTTTAGAATGGATAGTAGAAGTGCAAAAAATTTCAGTAAAATGGTGAATCTCTAGTACAAACGATTAGAGATGTGTTATAAAAATAAATAAATGGTTGGTTTTTCAATAATTCAAAATTGTGGTAGAAAAACTGTTTGTAAATTTTTACCAAAAAAATGACTAAATTTCATTATAACATGAGGGCTTGTACAAAATATCCAAGTATAAAAGTTTATAGAATTTTACATAAAATCCAAAAATATTAAATACTAATAAAAAAATGAGGTTTACATAAAAAAATTAAAATTAGATGTCATATTGGAATTTTTTATAGTGAATGTTATGGAAAAGTAAGGAAGATTTTTGTTTAATGTTTTTGATCAAATAAATAGTTTAAAAGATACCAATGACAACAAAATTAAATAATGTGGTGATAGCAATGATCACTTGTGTAGGCTATAGTGAACATATATTTAAGTGAATTTGTTATATTTGAGTTTTAATTTATTATAGGAACAATTGGCAGTTCAACAGAAAATTAATGAAGAACTGAAACTAATGTTGAAATCTAAAGATGAAGAATTAGAAAAAGCAATTGCCTTAAGTGAGTGTAAGTAAGAAGAACAAAAAGGAATATATATAAATACCTAACTTAAAACTTGCTTATAAAAATGTTGTTTAATAATGATTGAATTTGTTGTTCAATTGTGGTCCAAAGCCAATCTGTTTGAATTGTAACGAAACCAATATTTATTAACAGACTGATTTATTTTATAATTGTTAATGTTTAAAATAATATTAATTTATCTTGCTTATCATGTGTTTTACGACAAAAAAGGCTGAAATTTTGCAAAATATCCGTAGATTGTTAGTCTTGGAGAAAACCTCTCTGGATCCTCAAACCAAAATTGAGAATGCAAGAATATATTGAGTAATATGTTTGTATACTCATCCTAGATTGACTAAATATTATTAATATTTGTTTGCGTTCCAAGAGTAAAACTGAAATTGACCAGGATTTTGGTGGTTTTTACAAATTATATATATATATATATATATATATATATATATATAAACTAAAAACCATTCGAATATTATAAACTTATAGAAAACGAAGGGTGAATACAATTATGCAGGATGTTAGGTTACAGTCAGTTTAATATTTAGTGTCATAACTTTAGAGTTCACTTTCCAAAATATATACGGTTTTTAGTGAAAAATTGTTTCAAAACAATATTCACTAGAAAGCAGCACATAATAGAGCAGTTATAGAATTGTTAGAAGACTGAAGATATAGTAAACAAAATAAACAAAGCACTGTTGCTAGGCAACAGCAATGTCAAATTGTCCCACTTTTGACTTGTATATTGGATAATGTCCAATATACAAGAGGTCAAAATTATAATAGTTTTTTTTTTAACTAAAACATGTTTATTTTATAACAATTGGTGGTGAGTTAAGGTAAAAATCCATAAAAAGTGGTCTAAGTTTTTTTTTAGTATTATTGTTATTGCTTTAATATACAGTGAAACCTCCCAACAATGGACATTGCTTTAACCATATAAAATGTCTGTTATTGGGAAGTGGATCCGCTATTGGAAAAAATACAGTTAGGGCCTATTTTATGTAAACTAGCCTACAAAAATGTTAACTGATTTCCTTTTCGTAACACTAATTTTATGTAAAAGAACAATTTTTTTTAAGGTAAGTAGATTTTTAATTTAATAAAACCTATTGTAAAAAAAAGGCGATAATAGCCTCAATGTGCTTTTCGCCTTAAAACCACAAAAAAAAATGAATAAACAAATAATTAAATTATAATACGATTCAACCCCTCTATAACCGGTATTGGTATAGACCGTAAGACTATTTGGCGCCATGCATCTGTCAATGACCACATCTCGATAGTTCCAGAAAAGTAGCCATTTTCATTATGACATTGAAATGGTTTAAACATGGTAAATTGTATTAAAGAATTAAGTTGAAAAAACTATGTAGATCCCATGTTGAGTGTTCGTCTATAATGGCTCAACAAAGTATGCTTTTCTGTTCCATCCACTGGAGCCTCTAAATAAATTATATTGATAACTACACAGAAAGTAAGCCTCATATAGTCCTTGAAGCTCTTACGCTTGTACTAAAGCAAGACAAATGCAATTTATTTTTTTTTATCCTTCCAAAAAAAGATGTTCAAGCATTATTCCCACATCACTTATGAAAGCAATATAGCATTTTATTTCCGCTACCTTTCCACACGTGTTGTTTCCAAGACGTAGCCTACCATAAAAACACTTGACGTATGATTTTGTTTGATTCTATACATCAACAGTTTCAAAAAAAAGCTGACCACTCCACGGTGCAGTATTAAAAACTTCCAAAGAGGCATTGGACCATTGATTTAATGTTTGCATCTGTTTTTGAAAATCTCCACTAAATAGAGGAAATAAGAAGTTCTACTTTTTTACAAATAACTCCTAATAAAACATTGAAACAAATATTATGTTATACTATTACTATTTTGATTATAAGCTATAATATAAATTTAGAACTAATCAGATTTAGTAAATATGGGTATAAAACTTGAATATGAGTTTGTAAATGAACAATATTTAATCAAATGAATGTGTTTAAAAGATGTTCTGAGAAAGAACTGCTGGACTGCAAGCTGCTAGATCCCCTGGCTTTGTCCAGTCTTCCAACTGGCAGTCTACCAGCCATGATTGTCCCTTCCAAAACCAACTTTAAGTTTGATTTCTATAATATGACTTGATTATTTTTACAGTTGTTTGTTTTGGTTTTGTTTTACAGCTGAACATAAAAAGGAAAAGGTGGTAGAAGAAAATGAAATGTTAACTTTAAAAGAAAACTATGAAAAGCAGTTGTCCGAAATGATTGAAAGTGTAAAAAAAGCTGAAAAGGAAGTGTTGATGTTGGAAAATAGACGGAAAGAAATGGCTGAATTAAATAGTGAATTGATGCTATCTTTGCAGAATCACAAGGAAGCTGTGGACAAACTAAAAGAGGAAAATGATGCTTCTATTTCTGCTAAAAACGAGTTAGCAGAGCTGTTGTCACAGAAAAGTACAGAACTTAGAGAATTGGAACTTTCATTGAAGAAACACGAATCCGTAATAGAAGAATTGAAGTCAGATTTAGTGCAAGAAAAAACTAAGACAGATTCTTCGGAAGATATAAAGACAGTAATGAACATTGCATATAGACATCTCAAAGCACAGTTTCAAGCAGGTGCGACATACGACACCGCTTCTATTCAGACTGTACTGGTTGACACAATTAAGGTATGTGCTTGCAGCAAAATTACAGGTTTTTTAGTGGAATATAATAATTACTGTGTTGGATAACTAACTTGATTAATAGTTAGGATTTTTTCTATCTTTAGAATTGTTTTCCATGTTTAAATATATGTAGGTATTTCTGTATATCTGCATAGAAACTAATATTTAAAAATAAGTTCCAATATATATTTTTTGTTAATAGGACACAATGTGATCAAAGTTTATTTGATATTCCATCAAATAAAAACTGCTGAACAAATTTTAGCCAAAATTTTGCTTTAGTATAGTTGAAGTAGAATGAATAAATAGGCATATGAACAATAGGTCCATGTCAAAATAGCAGCCAATTAAGTACTCATATTTTAGAAAAATCTTAACAGCATATAAAATAAGAAAATTAATGTATGACTTATAAAATACTATGACAAAATAAAACACAGTAACGCTATTAAGAATTTTAATTTTTGTACAAAAATAGTATAACTGATTTCCTTTATAACAAATGGTTGTCTATGAAGTGACATTTATTTATGGGAAAGCAACATTTAGAGATACGTACATAACATACATAGTAAATATCTTGTAGTTTGTAGGTAGGCAATGAATTAGCGCTTTTATTCAATTCATGCTACTTTCCACATCATAATAACTGTACAATGAGAATATAATGATTTTTAATTATTTTTGTATTTTATAGAATAATAAACCAAGGTTTTTTTGTCATCATGGTTTATTCTTCAGTCATGGTTTATTATTTTTCATGGTTTCAATCAATTATGGCCTTCATTCTTTTTTTTAAGAATCAGATTGATTTTCTGGCTTTTATCAGTAGCTAATGAATGCGAGTTTTTAGGGTGATACATGTGCTGTATGTTTTGCTTGAGTGTACATAAGTTAAATGTAAGAAAGTTTATGCAATGTTTTTTACCCTTTATTAATTATACTTAAACAAATTACATTCTTCATCCAAATATTCTTATAAAAATATTCATTTGGTTCCATGTCACAGATTTATTGAATTAAATTTTTATTAATAGTCCATCCCATCTTTAGATATTAGTAACATTAAAATAAAAAAAAACACAACTTAGTACATAGGGCCACAACTGGGAAAAGCAATTGCATCAGGTGACTGCAGACAGTTTATTAAAAATATATAAATGTCTTAACAATAAAAATTGAGTTCTTATTTGCAGATTGTTGGTTTGACTAATATTCATTTTTATAACTTTTAACATAAATTCTTCTTAAAGGTAATTACCATACTAAATTTTAAAGCTAATTATTTATTATTTTGAAAAATTATTAGCTAGTAAAGGGGCAACTTGTTGAACCTCTTTTTGGGTACCACTGACTCACACAGTGGCTCTGATGTTGTGGGATACCCAGATTTTGATGTACACTATATGGCTACTGAATGACAACTGGTTTTATTATCAGTAATATTACCAAATTCATCATGGGTTGAATTCTTATCACAGTATCGTATAGAGTATAAAAATCAGTGTATTGAAGATTTTGTGCAACTAATGTTTTTCTGTTTTTATTTTAAATGCTAAGTTCAAAAATGGAACCAGCAACTTCATTTAGTTTCTATATTTCATCTTTTTCCAGGCTGTTACTTATCAGTACCTTGCCATGCTAGGAGGTGATACGTGCCATTTAGCTGCAGAGAAGAAGTCTTCATTGGAGGCTACAAATTTACATTCCAGTGTGAATAAAAAAGTAACATTAGATGTAGAACAAAATGTGCCTCCAATGCCTGTAGAACCAGTGCTTCCGTTGGTTACTGGAAAAGGTATGTAGGAATTTGGGACATTAAGGCTATAACCCAGATCCTTTAATAAAGAATGATTCAATGATGTCCTTTGCTACGTATAACTACAATACAATCATCTTGAATTGTTTCGGATACAAGTACATTTGATAATAACTCAAGAATGAACACTATTGTATTATCCGATCAAAAAGTTCCCCTGAAATGATATTCCAAGATCTAGAAACTTGTGCCCCAATTGATTTAACCCAGAAAGAGAAAGAGGAAGAAGTGTTTACAAAAACTGTGTATTTACTTAGACTGCCGATCCATTGTTCCTATTGGAACAATTTCCAATGTACAGTTGTCCTACCAACGGCCCTTCAGTCCCCTCCCTCCAGAATCGACTGACTATGACCTAATGTTTCCCCAACCTTTTATTCAAACTATTGTCCTACATCTCATTGTTTATAACAAAGGACAGTATATGAGTAGTTTAATAATTTTTCTTTGTCTTTGCCAGTACAATAGTGTTTATTCTTTGGTTGTAGCCTCTTTACAATTTTTTTCAAACTAATATTTAAAATTAGACTTTTAGTTCCTAACAGTACTGTATATTATATAATTATTAATTATTTATCTGCTGAACTATTGATATTGGAACTGTTGAATTACCTACTAAAATATATTAAAAATGGAAGAAAATGAAGGTGTAAAGTTTGGGACAAACTTAAAATCATTATGCCGCTATTCACGTATGCATTCATACTAAATTTAAACTACAGTAATTAATAAATTTACATTTACAATTTTTAAAACAAATGATTTTTCTTTAGATAGATAATATCGTTTAAGTGGTCTTAAGAACTGAGCTGATATTAATCGTATATATAATAATGAAGATCATTTTTGACCCACATTCTTATATTCGTTGTATTTAATGTTGGAGGTCAAAATAAACTTATTTGCAGAGATTCGCTTTTGTTGCTCAGCATGTAAAGTAGTTAAAATATGACAAGGGTGAAAATAATTTAAAGTGTGGTTCAAAGTTACATTGCCCAAACAATGGAGCTTTACTGAGAAGACCTATTAATTGGAGATATCATGCATGATATCATGCAGTACTATGAAAAACACCAGTAACATAGTTTGTCTTGGCATTAAAGTTTTGTCATCCTGTACCATGTGACTAACAAAACTTAAAAAAAAAAAAAATGTCCAATGTATTTTTGGACTATTTCCAGACTATTTAGTCAACTCATGAACTGTTTTTGAAGAGGGTGAATAAATTTATCCTCTTAATGAAATCTAATTTCGCTGCTTCTCATGTACTAAATGGTTTCATTAAACATTTTGTATTTCTTTGTTACCTAAGGTGACTTCCAGGCGAACACCCAGAAGACTGAAATATCCGCAGTGAGTGAAGTGAAGACTTCAAAAGGACCACAAGGGGACGATGAAGACTCTGCTGATGATGTAAGTACATACAAGGTGTAGCAATTAAATAACCAGACTGGTGCTAAAAACATTTTATTGTTCACCAAATATATTACAAAGTTTATCCCCTTCAGTGCACTTTCCTTGCCGATCCATATAATGCTCCATATGAATCTGTTTATAGCAGTGCTGGAAGTTTGCTTCTCTCATCTTGTCGAGATCCTTCATTGCTTTTGCTTTCATCACTTAATACTTGAAATCTTGTCCCCAATCAGACTTTAGGGAATAAAAAAGTCACAGGGGGTCAGGTTCGGTGAGTATGGTAGGTGGTCCAACACGATGATGCCGTATTTCACAAAGAACACCTTCACAGACAAGGTAGAATGGGCAAGCGTATTATTTGGTGAAGCAGCCACGAAGGGCTGTCAGAATCTCGACGTAAAAATGTTGATTGACTGTCTGACCATCAGACAATTCTATGCTTGTCAAAAAAAAAAAAAAAAAAAAAAAAAATGCCTTGAATTCTGATTTGCATAAATTCACTTTTTTGCCGTGGTGAGGTGGACTCTTCCAATGCATCAATTGGCACTTTGTTTCAGGGTCGTAGGTGAAATACTTGATTCATCATAATCACTATGCCTAACAGTTCTGGATCATTATCCGTGTTGTTTAAAAGGTCAGCACAAATGTTCATTTTCGATTCCTTTTCTTTAGAGTGAAGAGTTTTGGCACCATTTTTGTGCAAACTTTCTTGATGTTCAATGGTTCATGTAAAATATGACAGACACGTTCTTCATTAATTCGTGAGATTTCAGCAATAGCTCTGATACTCAGACAACAATTTTCACAGGTGAATTCACCAATTTTGTAAATGTTGTCACCACTTGAATTCCTACCAGTATGTCATACTCATAATCCTGAGATTAGTTCTTTTTTAATATCCTAACAAACTGCATTAATTGAAATCAAAATAAAACATTGCTCAAATTTTGGTCATATGTGAAGATTTTTTTATTTTAAGACGAAAAGCACATTGAGGCTATTATCGCCTCTCAAAATGTAAGTGTGAAAGTAAAGTGTTAAAGTCGTAAGTGTAATGTTGTGTAAGTGTGTGTTAGACTCGGGTGCCACGAAGGATGTCTAAATCGTTTCAGGTAGTCTGCACCCCCCTGCAGGGGTGAAGATTTTTAACTTAAACCGGTATACTAAACTGACATTTAAGAAAAATAAACAGTTTGGGAGTAGAATGAAAATCAACCCTAACCATTGTTGCAGTTTATTTTAGTCTTTAATAAAACTCACAAACCATACATTCAAATTTGGTACACTTATTTAAGTTGTTAATCTTTATATTTGACCATAATTACAACAAAATATAATCAGCTTATTTGTGGATAGCTCCTGTTCTAATCTTTCTGTAAGGTACACACACATAATTTTTGTTTGGACGTTTAAAAACTACATTAGGCTCTTTTTAAATAATAAAAATTATGTCCGACAAAGTTTCAAAATATTTTTGCATCGATTGCTCATTATTAACCTAAATTTTTACCATGCTTATCTTTAACAAATTATTATATTTTATAAAAATTACGTAAATACATCTTTAAACTTAATTATTATTTATTTAAATAATACTTATATAAGATACTGTTTTCTATTTATTTTAATCACTTTGCTGTTATTGTTATAGATAACCCTTTCTTCTTTCCAACTCCCGCCCAGGATTTACCTTTCTTGCCAAGACATCCTTCCTGAACCTTCCAAAAAAATAAAGTTTATGGAGGTATGTTGACAAGCTGTATGGCCATATAATTTAAATTGGTTACTGTAGGGTACTGTAATTAGTATTTTATATTTTGACTGGTTTTAGATGTGATACTACTGTGGACATTTTTTTATGATGACATCTGTTAGTAAACTGAAATAATAGCTATCGTTCTGAGCAAAATATTTAATGTATTGACAAATGTGTATAATGATCCTGAAAATGTTCACAAATGAGTGCATGCAAAGTTTGCTGTGGTTGGCATTACTCTGAACTTATTTTTCATTTAACCAACACTCTGAAATCTAGCAGCCATAGTTTGAATTATAATTGTCTTTCTGAATGTTTTTGTCACAACACATCAGATGCGTAGAGGTAGCAGAGACATTTAGAGAGGAAAACATATTGCTAATCTTTCCACATGCTTTGTCTGTGGAGAAATTAAGTAGCTTAGGCGATTCCTTGTGAGCAAATGCATCGTACAAACTTTATTAATTTAGAAGATAATGATTATTTTTGTTAGATAATTTTATAGTAGGAAAATTATTAGTACAGTTGTCAAAAGTAGATTCAGATAGCACATGCTAAACTATAGCTACATAGGTTTTGATTTTTGTAACTTAGGATGTTTAGGAAATGTAGCACATTTATTAGGACCTTGCTTTAGATTGCAGATTAGATGTTATAGGTTATGCAATTTGGTAACCCCAAGTCTTACGCAATTAAATCTCTTAGGTATTAGTTCAGAAGACTGGTTCCCTCAAGTTTGAACACTCTAGTGATTAGCTCATTGGGTTTCTTCTTGCTGGCAAGAACCTTATCTTCATAGATTATGTGACATGCAGTTTCCCATCCATTCCACTTAACCTACCCACAGTGTTTTGAAATGCGTCCCATGATTCTTCTGTGTTAGCCCTCTACTGTCCCCTAAGTTCACATAGAGGAACTTCTTTCAGTTTCTGGTTGACAGCCTTCCAGTCTTGGAGTATGGTTCTCCTCAGTCCTTTTGTTGCAGCCGTACTTTTATCTCTGGATTGTCTTCTGTAGTGCTTCTGAATTTTACCCTAAATGTAGTGCTTTTGTGCTCCCTAAAAACCTTGTTTTTGTGTATAGACCTTGCTTATTTGATATGTTCAATCCTATTTTTCACTACTTTTTTCAAGATGGCTAGAAACATGGGGTTAGTTGTGGTCCCAGTTTCCTCCACCTTTTTGCTACTTTCACTCTTCAGGTCCACTTTTTCCATTTCCTCAAGTTTTTGATAGTATGTTTTCAGCCATTAAAATCCCACAAGTAGCTAGGGAAATAGAAACTCCACACATACATAGCTATACATTCATATATAAGGTTATCAGATTAAAACTGGAGGTCACCTGGTACACAGAACCCACATACTTTAACCATTTAAAGTCAATTAATTCAGTTTTTGTGTGCTAAATTGGGCAAGCCATTTTCTACCAAAATTATACAACCACATTAATGTTTGTTATCATTTCAATTATGCGCTAAATTAAATAAAAATATTACCAATTACTAAGTGAATTCTGTAGAATCTTTGGTGGTTACATTTATATTTATATTATTCTGTAGAATCTTTTTATTTATTTATAATACATTTGAGTTAAAAAAGTATATATTTCAGCAAAAATTTTAGAATCATTTGTAAAATTTTAGCTGGAATTGAAACAATATAATTGTAAGGTAACATTCTTTTTTTTATATGACCTAAAAGGCCAATCAGTTTTTAGCAATTAAAAAGGCTGAATTATGGTAAAATTTACAAATTTTATTGATATTTTTTTATTAGTCTAGTCATTTCAGTGTCTTTATCCTACTAAAACAAAACTATTTACAAAACTAATTAGCACAATTAAAAAAAAAACATTAAACCTGATCCTGTAAGAAAATAAATAGCAACTTGAAATATAAATTAAGTGACACTAAATAAACAAACTACACACTCATACACTTACACACAAGAATGTAGCAAGGAACATAACCTCTGCAATTGAGTGTAATAATCTGTGAATTAATTCAATTGGAACTTTAAAAAATCAATACATACTGATTTAGAAATGTTTCTTAATTTAATTGGAATGATATATCTGTAAACTAATGTGATCTAGTAGAGGAAACAATAACTACATGCTTTAAATAGAGTAACCAGATTTTTATGTTCCTGTCTAGTGACAAAGCTAGGTACCAATAGCATTGTGATCATTGTAAAAGGGTTAAGGTAAGCTCTGCCTTAGCCATGCATACTTTAGTGTATGTTGTTCCACCTTGGTTTTGGAATGTGGAGCCGCCTTGGTGGCCTAGTTGATAGTGTACTGGGCTTTCACCCTAAGGACCCGGGTTCGATTCCCAGCCAGGGCTTGGCATTTTCATACGCTATAAATTATCCCATCGTCTGCATTAGCCCAAGTGTGCACAATAGTCAAACGTTACACACAAAAAAAAACAAAAAACAAAAAAAATTGGATTGTGGATTGTGTAGAAGGAAGTCGAAAATAGTGGATTTAGGTTCTGATTGCTCCCAAGAGGTTGGAGATCACAGTGGATCAGTAGCTTATATGTAAACAGGATTGACCACATTCTGCAGAATCCTATCCTGTACCAAGATCATAATGTAGTTCGCTACCCTAATTACTCTATACATTATAGTTTCGTTGAGAAATGACAAATTTGTATATATATATATATATATATAATTGAGAAGATGTTAAGTTATTTTTACAATGTTATAAGTAATTTTTGTTTGTTTTATTTAAGTTGTGTATGTTTTTTTTTCAACTTCACACTGTAGATCCCCTTACTTATGCCTTGTTTTTAAGAATTACATACTTTGAAAAAATTATTGATGATAAAAAAACTGTTTTAATGTATAGTACTATATATGATTTTAGCTGCTGTTCCAAGTAATATTTTTAATATTTGTTTTAATGTTTGTAATATTTTTAAGAAGAAACCTTGCCTTATTCCTTTATAGTCTGTTTTTGCTTAAGTGCATTTATAATATGCTCTATTATAACTTGTATCTAAGATTGCATATGCTGTAAACATTCACCAATAGGTTAATAAGTTAATATACAAAACCCTTAAATACTAAAACCTTAATTCAATTACTGTTTTATATAACCTCGGCTCACAAATATTGCTACCTGTCCATTACGCTGAACATAACTGACCATGAAACAAAAATGTTTTAAAGAGAAATTGATTTGAGCGATATTTTGTTTTAGATATCTATCGAAAAAACATGAGCCAAAAACAAAGTTTAAAATAAATTTAAATGTAACAATAATAATAAAAACAATAACAAGATAATAAAAGCATTTTAAGGCAATGTTCATATAAACTGTCTATTGGTTGGTATACTTTTTGAAATGTAACATTAAAAATTTGTAATTACAGATATGGCGGCCACAACCTCCTCCACCTCCAAATTTTGATGAAGACGATAATGAAGATGATTGGTTCAACAATTAGTAAGCCACATTTTGGAATCGGTTATTAATTTTATAAAAACTCAATGTATTTATGTAAATATGCTTTACCCAAAGACCCTTTATACTGTATACAAAATATATATATATATATTGTTTTACTAATATTGTACATATAGTTTTTAAAACTGTGTACCTTAATTCAGTAATGTTCTTCATAGAGAAAAAAATCTAAAGGACAACATATGCAAATGGATTTTGCAGTAATAAGTTAACAAAAAAGTAATAGCAATATATTTCTCTAATTACTCTATAGTGACTGGCCGAGCAGTAGCTAGTAATATTTTTTCTCTGTTAGCATTTCTTCTCATCCATCATCAAATGAAACAACATCTGTTACATGCAAGAAAGTTTTATTCCCATCTTCTGATTATCAATCAGATTGCAAACATAAATCTTCTTATAAGATTCTTTATATATTGACTGAAAACTTTTCTAGGTCTTGTCAAGCTAATACATTGCACAAGGGTCAACCTTCAGGGCAAAATTATGTTAGTAAAGAATTTATTAATTTCATAACAAAGCCAGAGTCACTTCTTTTAACCCTTTTGTATACAGCAGTCGAAAGTATGTAACATAGTGATTTGATATTTTGTTTTCTACATACCATGTCATGCATACATACATACCATACATAACAGCTCTTTCATGTAAGGTGCAATATATATAAACAGAAAAACTTCACATGCATTGCGTCTGTGAAAATTGTGCCATGACTGCTCACAAGTGAACAAAAAGAAAACCGTGTTAACATTAGCCAAGAATTGCTTTATCATACTAACATCAAAAAAACTTTATCTTCACAGGTGTTGATACCTGGTTATATGGATATGATGTTGAAAGAAAGGCACAATCGTCACAATGGGTTGTTCAACATTCACCATGTACGAAGAAAGCGTACATGACTCGCTCAGACATGAAGTCGATGTTAATTATTTTCGTTGACTGTCATGAAGTTCTTCATAATAAATTTGTACACCAAGGTCAGACAATCAACAAGGAGTTTTATGTGGATGTTCTATATGGAAAAATATGTCGGATAAGGCCTGAACTATGGAAAAACAAGAACTGGATTTTGCACCCACAGCAGTGACTCGATTTTGTTGGTTGGCTAATAATGGAACACTATTATTAGTGTTCTTAACTTATTCTTAACTAACACTTAACTGTTCTTATAAGAACACTTATAAGTGTTCTGTATTATAAGAACAATTAACTGTTCTTCCTTATTCTCTGTACTCGCCAGATATGACTCTAGCATATTTTTTTCTATTTTGTAAACTAAAATCCACCTTAAAATGACGTTTACAAAGCAAAAAAAAATCAAGAGAAATTGCTGAAAGAGCTAAGACATCACACCATAGAAGTTCCAGGGAACCTATTAACAGTGGAAAAAATGCTGGGACTGGTGCATATCAGGCAAGGGGGAGTACTTCGAAGGAGGCAAACATGTAAAGTTGGTAGTATTGTAATAAAGAGTTTATGACTTAAGTTTGGTGTTTTTTTGAACAGGTCTAATACACAGCTGAGTGGCAAAACCAGGATCAATGAAAGTCTTGGCCTTCTAAGTATTAAAAAAGGGCTTGGACATATTGTAAATGGTAAGGATAAAATAGGTGATTTTTTAAAGCTCTATACTGTAACTTGACCGACATGTAATATTATAGTTAATTGTGTAAAACTTACATTAGACAAGTTCTGTATTCTTCATCAACAACAGAACGTTCACACATTAAAAACAACAACAAATGCGTTATGTAGCCGCACTTACTTTAAAAACTATAGTTTCAGTTTTGAATACATAGTCCGCTACACTCAGCATAACTCTACTCCACATGGTTTGGTGGCCACCGAGCCTTATAATGTTATAGTATAAAATATTTAAAAAAGTTCATTTATGAAAAAAACTGCTTCATATGAATCTGAACTGCTTGTGTGTTAGCAACGTTTTTTATGCAACAAATAATTTGTAAGTAAATAATTAAAATTTTACCAGAAAATAAATCATATAGGTTGATAATGTAGGTAATAATAGAGGTTTGAAGAGCATTTGGACAAGTAAAAATGGCAATGAACACTAAAGGGTACAATGAGCTGAGAACACTATTGTCAAAAACATTTTGTGTGTGTATGCGTGCGTGCATGTGTG
Organism: Callitettix versicolor; assembly: GCA_022606455.1. NCBI lineage: Eukaryota > Metazoa > Arthropoda > Insecta > Hemiptera > Cercopidae > Callitettix > Callitettix versicolor. The sequence continues at coordinate 37,371,072 of CM040189.1, read as the reverse complement.
TAAGAGAATTGGTAAATAAATAATATTTATAAGGAAGAAATGTAAGATAATACAATTGATTGATCAAATTTACTATATTTCAAAACATTAATTTGAATTGTTTTTGTTTAAATACTGAGAATATTAAAGATGAACTAAAACAGACCCCCAGTAAGTTTTGAAGTAGTCTTCTTTACAGTTCCTAGAAGTCCACTAGCAAGAGAGGACACACTGTTAGTGGCGCTGTCCAATACTGATGATGCTGTGAACAGATAAACTATAGGTTAACAACACCTAATTTATGCTTCTAATATATTATATAACAGTCATGCTCACAATAATGAAGCTAATTTCCAAGAAATATTTTTCTTGTGATTTCATCAACATACTGCATTAAAACCCGCAAAACTTTCACTTTATATTTTCACTCTTAAAACTTTAACTTCAACTTATATAAGTTGTTTATGAAAAAAACTGCATCATATGAATCTGAACTACTTGTGTAGTAGCAACTTTTTCTATGCAACAAACAGTTTGTAAGTAAATAATTAAAACTTTACTAGAAAATAAATAACTACTGATTTATTTTCTAGTCAAGTTTTAATTATTTACTTACAAATTATTTGTTGCATAGTAAGAACGTTGCTACCACACAAGTAGTTCAGATTCATATGATGCAGTTTTTTTCATAAATAACTTTTAACTTTTAAACTTTAAAATCTGTACTTTAAATTTTCAAGTTACATTGAAAATGAAAAATCGCCATCAAAAAATGCCTTAATTTCAACGGATTTTAAAAATTCAAAATGCTATGCAGTTTTTAAAACTGATTACTTTGTAAAATCAGATTTTTAAAAAATATTTAAGATTAGAAATTTATGAATTTTTAAAGATATAAAATGACTGTAATTTTGAAACTTGTAAACAAATTTTTGTATTCAACGAACTTGTCCAAGCTATTACAAAAATAAATTTTTTTGCCAAGTTATTAAAAATGGACTAAAATTGCAAATGTGAGCAGGTAATTCACATTACATATATATATATATATATATATATATATATATATATATATATATATATATATAAATGTATGTGTGTGTGTGTGTGTGTGTGTGTATTTGTTCTTTTTTACACATACGAGAAAAGTAACGAGAATTTTTAAATTTCGCGGGCTTGGAGAGTCTGATTGTCAAACATTTTTTTTTATTATGTTGGTATACATGCCCTTGAAGTATGATAAAACTTTCAGCTGTTTTCATTGTTGACTTTGTGACAGCCACTAAGGTTAGAGTGTTTTTTTATAAACTCGGCGATTTTCGTTTGTTAAAAGAAATGGATCAAAGAACTTGTATCAAATTTTACATAAAAAATGGAATAAAGTGTAACAAAGTGTGTGAAATGTTAACAAAAGCCTATGGTGAGTCTGCTATGAGTAAAGCAAGAGTTTACGAGTGGTATAAGCGTTTCCAAGAAGGCCGTGAAGATGTTGAAGATGACGAACGCCCTGGACGCGCCAGCATGTTACAAGCCTCCATATTCGCCAGACATGGCTCTGTGTGACTTTTCCTATTTCCAAAAATAAAGAGAACCTTAAAGGGCCTTTGTTTTAAAAGCCATAGATGACATTAAAAGCGCATCGCTGCAATAACTAAAGGCTATCTCAAAGATCGAGTTTGAGAAGTGTTTCGAGAATTGGAAGAAGTGCTGGGCACAAGTGCATAATCTCCAATGGGGACTATTTTGAAGACGACAACATCAATGTAGAAGAATAAATAAATATTTTGTTCAAAAAATTAAAATTCTCATTACTTCCTGAACACACCTTGTACATAGGTCAAATGTATGTATATAATATTTAAATTACCTGCAGCAAGCAAAAAAAATATGAAAAAATAATTTTGATGGAGGCTTATACCATGTTAATGGCTACAATGCTGTGAGGAACAGAAGATGCTGTTAATTGCATGAATCTTGTTTTGAAGTAGCAAAATAGAAAACTATTGTCATAAGAAAAAATCAACTTTAAACATGGTCAATAATTTGTCAGGTTTTAATTATTTTTCCACATCAAATAATATTACCTTTAAATTTTAATACCAGCTGATTCATTTTACTTAAAAAAAAAAATATATTGAATAATGTTAACTTATATCCACAAAATATTTCATATTTATTATTATAATTGCAATAAATGTATTGAATCCAAAGGAATATATCATCAGGAAGTT